>APFE031648304.1:0-16883 GCA_000404065.3 Pinus taeda
AGTAATTTTGGGTGGTAGCACAGGCTCCCTGATGTGGTTCCAGGTTGAGCAGGGCTCCCTGATATTGTTTTGGATTTAGCTTAGCCCTCCTATGTTGTTGTGGGTTGAGTTGGGATCCCCTATGATGTTTGATTCTTCTTCTTATTTATATTGAGATTTTTCATCATCTGGAGATGGATGAGATGTGATTTGATGACGATGGTGATTCTATTTCAGATGTTCGTATTGATTATTAGATATAGGATGAAAGTCGAATGCTTCCCTATGATGATTCTTCTTCTTCTATTAGATCGATATTTTTAGTCGATGATTAAAAGAATTGAGTTATGTTCAGATGTGATGAGGTAGATGTTTTGTTGATATGTCCGAGATGGAATTTATGATGGTCACCTACTTGAGACTTATGATGCAATGGAAATTCCTCCTTAGTTGAGAGGGAGTGTTGAAATTTGGGGGATGCTAAGGGAGAAATTTCTCTTAGAAGCCCTAAGGCACTACCCCCAAACCCACGCTGGTCCCCAGACCCCTACGGGGGGGACAAGTCCCCCCCACGTGGAGGGGTGTATAGCCTTCCTAGGTACACATCTGGCTGGAAAAAATACCTCTGAATAAAGAAGATAATCAGGCTCCACACCCAACAGGCAGAGTTTCCTAGGTTGTAGCATTGAGCTCCTCGTAGGCAGATTTTCATGGGTTGTAGCATTGGGCTCCCCATTGGCATAGTTTCCTAGGTTACAACATTGATTTCCCCGATGGCAGAGTTTCCTGGGTTGTAGTATTGGGCTCCCCACTGGAAGAGTTTCCTAGGTTGTAACATTGATCTCCCTACTAGCAGAGTTTCCCAGGTTGTAGCATTGGGCTCCCCGTTGGCATAGTTTCTTGGGTTGTAGTTGTTGGGTATGTGTTATATTATTTCCATGATTAGTGGCACACGAGGGGGGTTAGTATACCCCCCTATTCGTTGTGCGGGGCACAATATCTCCCATGTATGGGGTTTGGGGCAGCGCACCGAGAAATTTTTTTCTGACCCTATAATAGGTGGGTGAACCTACCTATGGTTTTGTGCATGGGTTTTGCACATGGTTTTGGGCATGATGGTTTTCTGGCCATGGTATTTAGTATATATGATCAAGGGAACTACAATTATGTTCTAATCCAGGGTTAAATGGTTTGAGTTTTATAAATGCATTGACATGTATATATATGTATTGTAACATTGAAAGTAATATAATGAAAAATCAATCTAGTAGTCCTGATTTTTAGATCTATGGGAAAATCTCTTTGTATTATATTTATTTTTTTGCCATTATATATTTTTTGTTTTAAGAATTCATTTGCAGGTAATTGTTGTACAAGGTTAAAACTTACAGTAGCATTGAGCTCCTTGTTGGCAGAGTTTTCTGGGTAGTAACATTAGGATTCCCGCTGGTAGAGTTTTATGAGTTTTAGCATTGAGGTCCCCGTTGGCAAAGTTTCCTAAGTTATAGCATTGGGCTCCCCGTTTGCAGGGTTTCCTAGGTCGTAGCATTAGCTCCCTGTTGGCATAGGTGTCCCAAGTCATAACACTGGATCCCTGCTGGCAGTGATTTTGGGTGGTAGCACTGGCTCCTTGATGTGGTTCCAGGTTGAGCGGGGCTCCCTATTGTTGTTCTAGATTTAGCTTAGCCCTCCTATGTTGTTGTGGGTTGAGTTGGGCTCCCTATGATGTATGATTCTTCTTCTTCTTTATATTGAGATTTTTCATCATCTAGAGATGGATGAGATGTGATTTGATGATGATGGTGATTCTATTTCATATGTTCGTATTGATTATTAGATATAGGATGAAAGTCGAATGCTTCTTTATGATTCTTCTTCTTCTTCTATTAGATCTATATTGTTTAGTCGATGTTCAAAAGGATTGAGTTATGTTGAGATGTCAGGAGGTAGATGTTTTGTTGATATGTCCGAGATGGAATTTATGATGGTCACCTACTTGAGACTTATGATACAATGGAAATTCCTCCTTAGTTGAGAGGGAGTGTTGAAATTTGGGGGATGATAATGGAGGAATTTCTCTTAGCAACCCTAAGCCACAAGAAGATCATTTCTGAGCAAAGAGTTCTATAAGGAATCTCTCCAAAGAAGAAAAGCTAGATTCATTAATTAAAATTTGAAATTTGAAATGTCCCCTTCAAGGAAACTTAGGTTGACCTCAATTCGATCAAGTCAACTTGTCAAATAATCATGTCCTTTCAGACCCTCAATCAAGTATAAATAATCCATAATCTTGATCCCAAAATATAAGTTGGACGTCATAGTTTGACTAAGATTTTTCGATGGGTCTAAGGTTTATTTAGGTCTCTCTCGCCCTTGCATGTATGGCTACAACTCCTTCTCGCACCTACACTACTGCACTCTCATACTCACTACATTGTCTTGCTCCCTATTCATTGGTATCACACTCATTGTATTGATATTTCTCTCTCTCCTGATATCACTCAGTTTGCATGGGAAGCAAACAAATATCGTGGGCATCACTCAATTTGTATGGGAATCACACAAATCTCATGGGTATCGCTTAGTTTGTATGGGCATCGCTCAATTTATATGGGCGGTGCATAGGTTGAATGGGTATCATAATTCAACATTAGCATCATTTAATTTATATGGGCCTCATTATCTCTGTAATGGATTGGCATCACTGAAATTATACGGGCATTTCTAAAAATCATTAGGGCATTATATTATTGTTTTGAGCCACATTGTAGAGTCATTGCTGGATAGGGTTTCAATGACATGGTATACTGTGGCATATGGCTTCCTAATCCCAAGATCTCATATCTCTATCTCATTGCAATGGTGTATGGCTTAATATGATTCTATGCATCATATCTATAACATCATTACATAATTTCGACATGGTTAGTCTCAGCTCTATAGTATGGGTGATCTTTGCATAAGTATGTGACTTTGGTTATATGCATTACATACACTTAAGTCCTTACAATTATATGCATGACATAATTGAGATCGTCGTTCAACATTATTAAGCGTTATGGTATCATCCCAATAGGTATGACATCTCAGTATTATGTATGGTCACACACAAATAAATATTATTTATGGTCACTCATAGCACAATGTTATTTATGCTCATAAGTCTCTCACAGTATAATGTCATGTATGAGCCATGTTGGTTTTGGCACTATAAGTTATTGAAAAATGTGTAACTAGGTTTGGTCTTCATAAAGATGAAATGTAATTTTGATTCTTGTAAAGTGTAAAATGAAAGAAAATTATTATTATTATTTTTGGAGCATGTGTTTCATGCTCAAGGTCTTTTATTTTATAAGTCAAGCACCCATTGAGTGCTTCTAGGGTTTATCCTATGTCAATAAGTCAAAAGAGTCATTTTCATAAGTTGAATACCCCATCGGGCACATTGTAACTGGTAAAGATTTTTTTTTTTTTTTTAAAGTGTGTAGATACCCTCCAAGACCAAGTTGACCTAAAAGGAAGAGTCACGCCCAGCTTGAAGAGCCTATATATAGGATGGAACTCATCCTTCTTGAGACACATTAACACCATCTCTCATTCTAGTGAAGAAGAAGGAAGAGGAAGGAAACGAAGAAGGAATGGGATGAAGAAGATCTTTGTTTGGGTTATTTCTCTCTCACATGTGCTAAGGAGAACTAGGGTTTCTACAACAGATCTAGGGCTTCTATCTACAAGTTCGATCTTGGAGAAAAGAAGGAAAGTAGGTCAACAAAAGGTAACCAAGGGTAATACTGAAGCTCCAGAAGTGAGGGAAAGGCAAGCGAAGTTCAAAGGAAGGTTTAGGAGGAACATCAAAGCTCACACACATGGCAACAATAACTGTCGGGGAGAGGAGGGCCAAAATTTCAGATCTACACTAAAGGCCGAAATTCTGCAGCTCGAGGTTGAAGAAGTGCTATTGGAAGAGATTTGATGTGAGGAATGAGCTCTGTAGCATCCAGTTGATGTGTTTTGATAACATCGAGGTTGTGATGTGCATGCCACAAATTTAGGGAAAGTGACACTTAGTGGGAGGTTTCTGAAATGATCCTTGCATGTAACCTCCAACTGCTAAAGATAGATCCCTAAACCAATGGATGCCTATCCATGCTGCCTTGGGAGAAGAAACCCGTGCATGCAAGTCCATTTTGCTCGGTCCCAGAGGGAACCGATCAACTTAGTTGCACATGCAAGAGGTTGTTCGACTGCTTGAAGGAATTGCACATTTTTGGCTGGGAGTTGGGTTGACTGCCCAGGAGATTTGCGCAATTTATGGGTAGAGCAGCTGACTGCTGCCTAGATTTGCGCAAATTCTGGGCTGAGGAGCGTTGCTGGGGAAAATTGCAAAATTCCTGCTAGGAGAGTTGACTGGAAGGATTGCGCAATCCTAGAGCTCAGTAGGCTACCAGACAAGATTTCACAATTTCTGGAGGGAAGGCTAGTTTCCCTCTAGAAATGTGCAATTTTCTTAGGGAATATGCTCAGCCTGCAACTGGACCAAGTCCGAGTGAACAGCCTGTGAGGGGAATGCATCAAGCTGTGATCGATAGGTTGCCTTTGTGCAATCAAAACACTGAAGCTGCTGAACTTAACAAAGCGAGGCAAGCTATTGTGAAGGTTGGAAGGGAGGCTCCAAAATGAAGCTAAGGAAAAATTTTGGAGGGTGGTTGTAGCCACTACAACATAACACTGACATGTTTTTTATGTTGGTTGTCTTTGTTCTTTTTTCTGTTGCACTCTAGACATTGTTTTTTATGTTCTGGACTTAAAGTGTCAGGTTCTATGCTAGTTGATGTGTCCATTTTTTGGTTAAGTTGTATTATGTAGAATTTTGAATTATGTGGATGATGTGGATTAGAGATAGTTGATAAGAAATTATGTAAATTTTGATATAAATATTTAATTAGAGTTCAATTTTTCGTTGTTGATTTTTTTTCTAGAAGTTGGTCTCTCGAAAGTAATTGAACCATAGTTGGATGAGTTCAATTTTTCATTGTTGATTTTTTTCTAGAAGTTGGTCTCTCGAAAGCAATTGAACCATAGTTGGATGGTTGAACTCATGTTCACAATTTGGACTATAAGTAGTTCCCCTTAAAATGTAAAGGTTTTCATAAGTACATGGATTTTGTTAAAAGTTGTTCAAATAGGGATTCACTTTTCTATAAGGAAACAAAGGACGAACATTATGCTCCACACTCACATTAGTGTACATGGTGCATATTTCTTTTATTTTATGTGTTGTTGCACATAATGGATTTCATTAGGTTTGTGAAAAAAGAGAAGACCTAACTAAGGATATCAAAATGCAAGTTGAACCAATTCAAAACCTAAACAAAGCACTTGAAAGCTTAAGTCAAAACAAATTCTTAACTTTAGAGACCATCTAAAAGGAGAAAGATTCAAACCCAATAAAGTGTTAGTGTAGTTCAGGTAAACTTGAGTTGGTCAAGTTACCTACTATTTTTTAGATATATGTTTATTAAAACCCATGGTTTTTCCCATGTTTTTCATCTCTAATGTAGCATCTTTAAAGGCAAAAAGACTCCATGTTAATTCATCTTGGTGACTAGTGGGATCCCATCAACAATCTATTTAGACACCACCACTTCTCTTGGTGTTTTGTGACCCTAATAACTGGTATGAGAGATGGAAAGTATAAATGGTGTTGAAAAGTGAGGTCAAGGTATGATCGAGCAAGATATAGCAAGTCAGGGAGTGGTCATACGGATGGGAAAATGGAGATGGAGTCAATGGTTTGAAGTAGTGCATGAGCCAACATGTTCTGAGAGTTGCAATGGTGTGATAACACCAACAGTGAAAACCCTAAGGGTTTTAGTCTAAGCTAGGTGTATTTCCCCAAGAAGTTATAAGACATGTTTTCCACGTATACATGTTGTGCATGAACATGCATTGTTGTAAGGCCTTAAGACTTTGTTAGGCATGTTCATGTAGTGCAATGGTGCATGGAGTCATCAATTAGATAGGTACCAGGGTGACAGGTGTATTGGTATCCTTGCTTGAGTGGGGAATGTGAGATCTCAAGTGATATGGTTGATAAATAATCGGGACTAGGTTAATCTCTTGAGTCAATTTTTAGGGGGGATTGTTAGGGTGGTTTAGGTAAACCCCACTTGGTTAAGTTACCTGTTTCTTTTAGCTCCAAGATTATTAAAACGCATGGTTTTTCCCATGGTATTCATCTCTAATGTAGCCTATTTAAAGGAAAAAAGAATCCATGTTAATTCGTCTTGTTAACTAGTGGGATACCAACAACAACGTCTTTAGACACCACCACTAAGATCTCTCGAGTCAAGTTTAATGGGGGGTTGTTAGGGTGGTTTAGGTAAACTTGACTCAATCAAGTTACCTGTTGTTTTTGAGCTCTGGTTTAATCAAAACTCATGGCTTTCCCATGGTATTCATCTCTAATGTATCTCATTTAAAGGTGAAAAAACTCCATGGTAATTCGTCTCGGTGACCAATGGGATCCCAACAATGGTGTCTTTAGACCACCACTTCCCTGGGTGTTTCGTGATCATAATTAAAAGGAATCCCATCATTCCTTTTTTTTAGATAGATCTCATAAAGTACACAGTTGCAAAGAAAATGTCTTCTACTAATCACAAGCAAATCAATAAAAACACAAAGGAAGGGACAAATATAGAAAAAATATCCACATAGCTAAACCCTGTAATTGAAAGATGAGGAGATTTGGGAGGCGAGACAAAATGACTCAATCTATATTTCATCAATAAATAGTTGGAAATCTAATATTTCTCCATTGTAAATTGTCACAAGAAGAACATATCTAAGAATCTCTACATACTATTCCAATTAGAAGAACAAAAAAATAAAAATAAAAACCTAATTGAAATTTCTTAATTTATTTTTCTTGCGTCGAGAAGTGCTCTCTAGCCTAGTATGGAAGATATGTTGTAATGTCATATTATGTAAACATTTTGACTCGGTCATATTACATAATAATAAAATTTAAATTAAGAAAAATAAGTAAAATTTATAGTTGTAATTAATAAGTATTAAAAAAAAATTACCATTACCTCCCAGCTTTGAGAATCCATGGTTTTGCTATATATATATATATATATATAATCAACTAGATCTATCTTAAGTTTAGATCTATCAAAGGTTGGAGAAATCAAATCTCAAAAGGTGCAAATCTTTCTAAAATTTTGTATATTTACACTTCGAAAATATTGATTTCTATAAATGCTTGATAAATCTAAAAATAAAAAAAATCTAAACTAAATAATATTTTTATATTAAATGCTTGAATAAATCTAAAATTAAATAAATCTAAACTAATATATATTTTTATATTATCAACTTAATAAAATAACTTGCAAAATTAGTAACATATTCTTTTCATTAATATTTTAAATGTTTAAAAATTAAAATTAAAAAATTGATGTGATATTTTTTACTCTTTTTATAACGATGGAATTCTTATATATCTAAATCTTACCAAAAAAAAAAACTCATGATATGAACCCTGCACTCTAAAAAATTATTTAATATTCTATAAACATATACTTATTAGTTACTTTGTATAATTACTATAATGAAACGATTGCGTAAGTCATTCTTATTATTCGCCTTTTCGAATTACTAATATGAGACGAGTAAATAAGGGATCTGATTATTGCCTTTACAATACATCAATGGGATGTTTTCCAAGTATATGGATAGACCAATGTATTTATGCTTTGCACGTCAATAGAGCGCAGAAGATGTGAATTAGAAGCAAAGCATTGATGCCAATTCTTAAGCCTATAATTATAATAATATAGTAACACTTAAATGACTTAATTACCATAACTTTTATGATGTCAAAATCTAAAGTGGTTGTCTTCTTTCCCTTATCATATACGCAACAAGGACCTTTAGAAAGGTAAATATATATATTATTATATCGTTTCTGCAAGTGATGTGAAACCATGTGGAAGAACCAAAATTATAACCATCATTTATTCCATTATCATTGTTTTTTCAAACTCAATATCCCTCATCCTTTTGGATGCTTTGTTTGCATAGAGCTTGATTGGTTAGATTGTCACTATGTAAAATGAGTATAGTGAAATATCATTGTCAATTATTACCCCCAACATGGTAACGCATATCAAAGTAATTTGGAAATGATAACTTTGATCAAATCAGATATCTTAATAATGTATACATACATGACATTATTTTATTTATAGGAATCGAAACACTAAAGAGAAAGGTGTGAAAATCACAACAGAGAGGGCTTGTGGATTCCGAAACCATATTTAAATTATGGAATTAAATTCGGAGGACAAACCCAAATTATATATATATATTTTTTTTCAGAAGAAAAAAACCATCATTGCTTATATTAAGATAATATAATGATCTGAATTATATAGGAAGATCTAGATGAAGAGAAATTATAGGAGCCCAAAACAACCTGATGTCCCAAATAAAGAGATGCCTGACAGCTCCATGCCAACAGATAGACAATGCTGTGCATAACACAGTTCCAAATCAAAACTGGAGAGTTTTTAGTGAAACATGACGTCCTCAAAAAACTATACAAAAACATATATTCAAAACATCTGGAAGTAAGACACATGAAAAAGGACCCAGGTCCGATTCAGCCAAAGAGGTCATGATTGGCTAGAATGCGAAACAAAAAGGATTTCAGAGGCCTCCTTGAATTTTGGAAGATATATTCGTTCCTCCATTTCCACAAGAAATAGCTGACCAGAACAAACAAGGTATGTCAAGATGTGATCTGTTCACTCCACCATTTGATACCATCTTGTACAGAGGAAAAAATGTGGTAAGGAAAACCAAAAGACAAAGAAAGATCATACCAGATATGAAGAGATGAGGGACATTGGAATATCATATGTAAATTTGACTCAGCTGCATTCTGACACATGACGCATCGGCCTGGCCCCTGCCATCCTTTCCTTTGAAGCACCTCCCATGTGAGATTCCTATTCCAGAAAACCAACCACGTGAAGAAGATCATTTTGAGCGGGCATGGGACCTTCCATAGAGATGGAGGAAAGATCAGTTGAGTGTTATTAGATGACCCAGAGAATAATGCTGCATATAAATCCTTTATGCGAATTGGTAAAGGAGAACGGGGAAGAGCCTAAGCTAGAACGTCCCTAGACCCTGTGCGGTGAATCGCCAATCCGTTTAAAACTTGAAGAACAGAGCTCCAAAGGGGATGAATGGAGAGAGGCAGATGTAAGTCCACTTCGTCCTTCCAGACAAGAGAAGTGAAAGACCAAGATTTTATCAGCTTATCCCACGTAAAAATACCTTTTGAGTGGAGATAAGAAACCAGAGAAAGAGGGATAGAGGAAACCAAACCATTTACTATGGAATCAAAACCAATGAGGATGCTTGAACCCGAGAAAATCTTCCAGCGTAAATTTTCCATGAAGAAAGGTTGGATTTTCCTGAAGCTTTGCTAGATAGCAGACCCCCTTTTTATACCCAAAGATTTCCTTTTGTACCAATACTCCATACTTCTACCTTTTAAGTATTTTCTGTTTATAAACTTGCTCCACGGGCCCTCACCAAAGATACCTCTGTGTAGATATTTGCAAATAAGATCTTTTCCAAAGGTCCTCATGTGCAAAAGACCCCAGCCTCCTGCCTTTCTCAACCTTGAGATAGCTTCCATCTTTACCAAATGAAACTTAGACTGATAGGATCTTCCTCCCCATAAAACGTTTGCAGCTAAAGAGCACATTTTTTTAATGACAGAAGTAGGAAGAAGATAAAGATGGGTCCAGTAGACCGCCAGCTAAGATAAAACTGCCTGAACCAAGATAAATCTGCCTACTAGAGAGAGGAATCTCAATTCCCATCCGGAAGTTTTTTTGTAGAAGCGTTCAATAAGCCATTTCCAGTCCCGTTTTTTGTTACCTTTTGCCTTCAAGTTGAAACCCAGATATTTTATGCCATTCTTGATCGAAGCTTGGCTGATGCCGATCATTGCTGTAATCCATAGAACAGTCCCCATATTTGATTCGTTATGATACAACATAGATTTTTCCTTGTTAATGACCATTCCAGAGGCTGACGAAATTTTTTTTAAGTTGTTATTTAGACATAACCAGGAAACTTTACAAAGCATGGAAAAAATGAGAATATCGTCAACAAAAAGATTGTGGGATAGGAAAGTATCCTTGCAGATTTTTATCGGCCTACATCCTCGTTCAGATACTGCTCTGTTGATCTATAAACTGAGAGAGTTCATAACCAATATAAAAAGCAATGGGGAGAGAGGACAGCCCTGACGAAGTCCCCTCTCGGCTGGAAAGAAAGATGACGGTATTCCATTTATAATGACAGAATAATTTACATTTTCGACGCACGCCATTATCCATCAATGCCTTTAGATCTCAGCCCAATTTTTGGCAGCAGGATTCTAAGGAAGCCCCAGTCAACACAATCATAAGCTTTTTTCAAATCTATCTTAAGAATAGCCGCCTCGATATTGTTTGACAACATAGAGAATAAGCATTCCTGAGTCATAGCAACAACATCCCAAATATTCCAGTCTTTTAGAAACGCGTGCGATGAAAGAGTTGAGAACAGGCTTCATCCTCTCCGCTATAATTTTTGAGATGATTTTAAACAGAGTATTGCATAAAGCTATTGGTCTGTAGTCATGAAAGGAATCAGATCTATGTTTTTTGGGAATAAGAGCGATAAATGTGGAAGATAAAGCGCTGTGAATATTTCCAGACATACGTGAGGCTTCCACCATTCTCAGCAGGTCCATTTTGAACATGTCATAAAAATGCGAAAAAAAAATCGATTGGCCATCCATCTGGCCTAGGACTCTTGTCCTTTTTGAATGACTTTATAGCAGCAAGGAGCTCTTCTTCCGAGACCGGTTTAATAAAATTTTCATTTGCTGACTCATCAAACATTTCAGGCATCGGATCCACAGCCCAAATCATATCATTAATGTTACCTTGATTAATTCAAGGTTAATTATGAGAGTGAGAAGCTTTTCAACCACAACGATCTGAAAAATAGAGGTTGTTATGTGATTAGATAGAGGTTACATGAGCAGATTTCTGGGTAGCACCATCTAGTAGCATTCAACATGAAATATTGTTATGTGATTAGACAAAGGTTACATAAGTAGACTTGGATAGTTTAATTTTTCTGATGGTGACTCTTATTCTTAACCTCTTCCATGAGATTTGAATAATGACATGATAAAGACTAAAACTCACACAAACCAATTGATCTACACCTCGTAGGTCCAATATAATTAGACCCGCATAGAATTGAATCTTGACCAATAATAATTATATAAATATATTCTTTAAAAATGTATATATTACATAAAATATTTTATTCATATTATAAAAAATTAATATCCAAAAATGTGAGGGAATATTATTAATACCATATAGAATATCTTCTCCTTTAAAATATGTCGATATATATGCTTATTATCTTTAGAATATGCCACACCCAAGAAAATGTGGCCCAACCCTTTTTGTACCCAAAATTTATTTGAAAAACTATTGTAAAATATTTTATTTATATTATAAAAATAATATTCTAAAAAATATGAGAGAAAATATTATTATACCATATAAAATATCTATTCCTTTAAAATATGTCAATGTATATATGCTCATTATCTTTAGACTATATCGCACCAAAAAAATGTATAGAAAGCCATGAAGATATTTTTTTTCATTACTAGCAAACAAATCTGACAATATAACTTTATATCAAAGAATTTAGACTTCTGTAATCCATAATTAGTTTAGAAATTTTTTGGCGAAATCACATAATTGATCATTTGACAAATGATCAATTATGTGATTTCGCTAAAAAAATTTCTATAACTCTATATCGTTATTACTAATGGAAGAAGTTTTTTCCTTTGGAAAAAAAGAAAAGAAATGATTGGTCCAGGCCCTTAACACACGTAGCATTTAAATTATTTAAATCCATAAATAGGATTGGTCCTCCCATTGAAGTTGTTGTCTCCCTGCTGGATATACATAATCAGTACCGAACTTTTATAAAGATAATCTATTTTTCATTACATTCCACCACTCTTACAACGATACATGTAAGAATCCGATTGATTATTAAAATGGAATACACCAATTATAAGCCACCAAAATCCAAGTATCAAGGTTCTACATAGGGAAGCGTTAATCTCTATAGAGTTAACTATGACAACCATATTCCAGCCATCATTGTTGTTGAAAGCTCCGCCCCCAATAATGTCTGTTTGCTTTCTCCCTTAAAACACTTACCACAATGATATTGAGATATCAATATCAACAATACAGATACTTTGATTGCAAGTCACTCGGAAAGGATATTGATATATCAATATCATTAATACAGATACTTTGATTGCAAGTCACTCCGCTTCCCTGGATTTCAGAAGTGTAAATACATTAGCGAGGTGTGCAGTTACGTGTACTTGTCAATTACGACCTAAAAATTACACCAAAATACATTAAATATATATCGCCTCAAGGATAAGTCACACTTGCTTCTAGCATATCACATTCGGATAATTTTGAAAGGCAACAACCTAGACTTCATCATATAAGCATCAACAAGTTACATTAAATATGTATCTTTCTAAAGGTATAAGTCATAAGTCATAGTGGTTGGAAGTAAGTCATAGTTGTTGGAAGTAATGTTTTTATGTTATTTATAAATTGTTATTATGAGTCCTAAGGTGTCATCTAGAAGTAGTTGTTGTTAAAAATTTATAGTGCAAACTATTTTGCTTTTCATTACGCAAATATGATATTACATATATACATGAGTATTGTTTCAAGATAGGAAAACTATCTTGGACACACAATCTATTGGTTGAGAGAATATCTCAACCACACACAAATCTAGGAACATAGTTAGGAACAGGCTTCTCTAGTTAGAAAGAATCACAACTGAGACAAGTAGCAATTACATATTCCAACATACCCCCTTAATGAGTACTTGTCTAGATATCAATATGCAAAGTCTAGTTTTGGTCAAACATAAACGAATATGTTGATGTCCATATAAAAGAGCAACCATCCACCATAATGCATGGGTGCTAACCGCTGCAACCGCTAGTCTTGTAGGATGTCCTTCGCGTACATGGTTCTGTCAACCATTATAATTGCATAAATGTACCTGTACCTGCAAATCCCCCTCCAATATTATCATGTGTTTTATTGGATTACCCATAACCATGCTCTGGGTTTTATCGGATCACCCTCAACCATGCCTCCAAGGGCTCTCAGCCACCAAGGCTCAACTCAGCCATGAAGGCTCTCTAGACACTCTGAGCCACAAATCTACCACTAAGGCACTCTAGCCACTCTGGGCCACAAACTTGCCACTAGGGAACTCCAGCCACTAAGCCTCACTAAAGACCTGACTCAACCAGGCCAAGGGTTTTCTCAACTGACCCTAAACCATGCCAACAAGAATCTCTGTCCCACTTCACTCTTACATGTGGCTTTTGGCTTACCACAAACTGACACTACAAATACAAAGTGGTTTTAGATTACCACGAGCAGTATGGGGATACACATGCCTTACAAGGCTTACAACACAACTCCAAATTTTGGAGTTACCAGGTACATACATTACAAAGACCACTACAAAACATCTTAAACTTGCTTACTAATACACATGTGATTCTCATTACAACATAACAGAGCCTATTCCACAAACACAAACAAACTCACACTTTCACCTAACTGTCCATCATCATTTAGTTGTTGTTGCTGCTCGTTTCACATCTTGGGCATCTTTTTCTTTGTCAATTAAATCATGGAGCTCCATGCTTAACCTGTCGTCATTTGTTAGAGTCGCGAATTCTAACAAAATAAATTTACCTAACTCAATAGGCACAATAATTTTATCCAAGATTCCAAGACATAAAAAAAAATTAAACTTTCAGATTAACAAAACATCAAATTTCTCTATCTCTGCCCACAAATGTTTTTAGATCACTATCTGAAAAAAATCACACCACAGACAACTCTCCACCTGGGTGAGACTCCATGCTCATTGTACCATAGCAAGCTCTCCACCACTGGCTAATCCAAGTCACACACCGTCAGCCGATCTAGGTTGCACAAACCCAACCACATGCTTTCTTCAAGAACGTTGATCTCGACTTTTAAAGATTCACGTAGAAAAATGAATCAGCTCCATAGGCAGACTCCATTGGTTCTTCTCCAAGCATGTAGTCACAAAAGACTCTTCACCGAGTTCCATAAGATGACGAGAAGTCAGGCATAAAATGATCTAATTTGCTCTCCATGCTTTCCTTCACTCCTGGAGTCTCCTTGCAACATGACTGCAGAGAATGATCAAGAAACAAGATCTTCTAAAAGGCAATCCAACACTTCTGCAAATGTTCATGATGTGTCATACCGCTCCATATCGATGAAACCTAACACTAATTTAAAAGTACACCATCTTCATAAGATTTGATGTGGCAGCAGCGCAGATTGTCCTGATTCTTCTGATCAACTATTTGAAATGGCTAGACTCATGGAGGAGTCTTCATATATGAACAATCTCATGCGAAACAACTCGAGGATTTATGTGAATAAGATTTTTAGAGTTGCACATTTCTCAGCACCCAACATCAGATGTGATCAAATTAGTGCAATACTAGACCAATAACCAGGGATTCAATAGCTGCCAGGCTTACAGCCCCCTATATTATATAATCCACACATGCCTCTACGATCTCACTGTTCAAATATGGGATTTTCCACAGATCCATATTTTCCTTCTTTCCTCTCTTCAGACATGGTGTCAAAGCAACGACCGCTACAGTCAACACATCACGAAAATTATCAATGGGTTCTACGCCCATGGTGACATAATGCAGGAAAAAAATACTGCGATGGATACAGATCTATGCTTCGACATTACGATCGCCACAACCACTTCTCCATGCTCTCACGTTGGCATAGATTTAACTCAACAAACCTTCGCTGGCCCTCATCACGCGGCTGGTAATCCTTACCCAGTCACCTTCTCCCAAACATAGGTGGAGCTCATCCCACTTCCGCCGCGCACGAAAAGGCATCAACAGGAACCACCGTCGCCCTCACGACTGCTATTTGATCTACAAAGGCACGATCAGGCACCAATTTCGCTGTGGGAAAATCCACAGCATGAACAACCAGAATCAACACTCCTAACTGTCCAACCATTTGAGGCAGCTAGTTTCTTCAGTCTGCATGCTTGCAAAGACGTCAGCATATTCTATCATTTATATATTTTGCATGTAGAACAAGAGGACCTGTCGTGTAAAACACAGGAAAATGTTGCTTTAGATACAACACTTGGATCTTGCACTTGACATGTAGATCCATGAGGGTCGGGACTATAATTGCTACCCCACCTCATAGTTCTATGCAACCTCTGCAACGAATCGTTGAACAAACTCATTTCCCATCGATGGTATGAATCAAACTAGATGCAAGAGTAACGATTGTTGGAGGCTACAAAATTTTCACACAGAGCATTGTACTTAGGATGGACAAGCCAAAAAAATGAATCGACAAACAAACTCTTTATTTCCCTCGACCCAGGACCAAGCTTCCTCAGCCTAGGACAGGCCAAGCCCATGAGGGGCCAGGCCCTTAGGGCTCTGATACCATGTTAAGAACCGATAGTGCAAACTATATTGCCTTTCATTAAGAAAATATGATATTAAATATATACATGAGTATTGTCTCAAGATAGGAAAACTATCTTAGACACGCAATCTGTTGGTTGAGAGAATATCTCAACCACACACAAATCTAGGAACATATTTTGGAACATACTTCTCTAGTTAGAAAGAATCACAACTGAGACAAGTAGGAATTACATATTCCAACAGTTGTTTCCTATGTATGAGTTGTAGTTGTGATCTAGATGTGTCGTAGTCAGTGATATATATATTATAAATATGTAACCATTGAGATCAATAAAATATAGTGTGTGATTTGTGTGTCTAATTGTTATCTCTGTCCACTTCTCTGGATTTTTCTAATATGGTATCAGAGTGGGTACTCACTTGACTCCCTTAAGGGAGGGCCAGGAAGATGTAATACCGCCTTGAGTTTATTGCTTTGTAAACAAATTAGGATAGAGTATGTGAGATCAAATTAATTTAATGTGTGAAATTTTGGTGTTATGTGTGTTGGTGTGTTTTGTGTGGATCGTTGATCTATGTGGAGACGCAAAGTGATTACCAGGTTGAATCTCCATAGAGCCTACAAATCTTCTATCATTTGTTAAGCGAGGGATGGATATAGCCGTGTGGGAGCAATACAAATGAAATTTTGCAAGACGATCAGTTCGGACCATGCATGCAGAGTGGTGATTCTTTGTGGCATGTAGAATTTCACACTATAGATCAACAGATTATGCAATATACTAAAGCAAAATACCAGATCTACTTCTACAACAAACTTGCGGAAGATTAATCGATTATGAGCAAGATCAAATAGAACACATATAACTGAGAATGAGAAAGTAATCACACATGAACACAGAAGAATACTCTGGGGAATGCCTCAACTAAAAACCCCGATCTTTGTATTATCATACAAGTGGAAATATGTCTGGATTACACAAAACATTAGCTCACAAACTATCCTGCTCTCAATACAATCCAACAATACAACTCATAGACTAAATAGACACAAGATATGCCTTCCCTTAGCCCTACAAGCCTCCTATTTCCTTGCGCAGTTTCTCTTGGGGTCCAATGCTACCACCTGTGTGAATTGGCCTCATTACAGACACATCAAACTCAAAAGTAACTGCGCAATCTCCAAGTAATGAATTCCTTCTGCATG
>APFE031648307.1:8696-22819 GCA_000404065.3 Pinus taeda
AACAATGATCAAAATCATATGGACTCTACCTATAAAATAATTAGAAAGTTGGATATTCTTTTAAAGATACCAAAAAACATTATATAGTTTTCTTATTAGGCACTAAAAAGATTCACCAAGATTTATAAACTTTAAAATAAATTTCCATCCTTAATTTTTTCTCTGGCCACTTCTCAAATATGTGCCCAAATTTTACTATATAAAATTATTTTACCCAAACAATGATCAAAATCATATGGACTCTACCTATAAAATAATTAGAAAGTTGGATATTCTTTTAAAGATACCAAAAAACATTATATAGTTTTCTTATTAGGCACTAAAAAGATTCACCAAAATTTATAAACTTTAAAATAAATTTCCATTCTTAAATTCCCCTTTGCCCACTTCTCAAATATGTTTTGATAATAATTATTTAAGATTTACTATGGAAAATGTTAGACTAAGATCTATCTTATATACATTATTTATTCTTCTTACTCTTGGAAACAAAATGTATATATAACTTTGCCCAATTCTCAAATATGTTTTGATATATAAATATATATTTATATAAATATAAATATTACTATGGAAAATGTAAGACTAATAGGATCTATCCTTATATACGGTATTTACGTCTTCTTACTCTTGGAAACAAAATGTATAATTACTTAAGTGGTAGGAAAATACAAGTTTACTTTCTTCGAATTTCGAGAATAATTCCAATATGCATATATACGTTTTTCTCATCGAACTTAATTACAAATGTGATATCATTTAAATTAATAAATTAATTACCACATGTATACTTTTCATTTTCCTTCGGTGTGTAATACTCGTTTAAAATTAACCCATGTTTTAATTAGAAGCACACAGTACCTAATATAGGTGACATTTTCAAATAAAATTCCATTTAAAATAGAACAATTGCTCAAATGTCTATGTTATACTTGTGTAATTCCTAACTTCATTGGAGATCAGTATCAAATACATCTATTCTTTCACCTGTAATTTTCCTTACCATAACCATAGCTCTTAGTTTATTGTACCATTGTACTTTTTAAACTTAATATATAATAATTTTAACACATTTAATTTCAACTGTTTATGTGTCGTTTAAACTTATTCTCAGATCATATCTTAACTGCCTATTAGCTCATCAAAATCTCTTGTTTCTTCCAATCATGATAAGGTCTTGTATGCAAGCATAGAAAGAATTAAGAATAAAAAATAATAAAAAATATCTTAATAGTAGACTATGCATGAAAACTATACTACGTACAACTAGGTACAAAAGTATAGCTTCTCCTTTGCTCCATTAATACATAACATAAAAAATTCAACATCAATAATATGGTATGAACATAATCTCATCTAATTACACTTATTGCTTGGGGAATGTCTAAGAGCAGAGCATGTTTTATCTAAAAATGAATTGTCTTTACAATTCCTCCCAAGCTAAGACCTTCTTGCCTTCAGGAATCAACACCCCTTGATTCCTAGGTGGTTTTCCTTTTATAACTTTATTCCCAACAGATTTTAGCACCGTCTTACTTTAAGGTATGCCAACGTTTTTCTAGGCCTTTTTGTCTTAGTTTTTTTTAAAAAAGATTATTTTATTTTTCTTTAAAACACACTTTTCTCTCCCAAAATTCTTTATTCGACCCCACTTAGTATTTATCTCAGACTAATTGATTAACATAATCTTTTTCTCCCACTATGTTAATTTAATTCCTTTTTATTTATTTTCTAGTAGGGATTTTTAGGAGATTCTTAGGAAAGCTCCATCACGTGGACTTGACTACCAATAGATTTTCCTAAGTTTGAAATAAGTCTTCTAAACTTTAGTGCTCTCTCTTGAATATTTCCAATCAATTTATTTATTAATATAATTACTAAATAATTACATCACCACATAAATCTCATCATGGCTTCCAACGCCATTAAATCCAATAATAGTTCAATGTCTAAAAAATAGAAAAAGTTTCAACATTAGAGTGGTAGGGGTGCTACATCTTTCCCCCCATTTTTAATAAACACCATCCTCCGTGTTTCCTCAATTCCATCTTTTCTTAAGATGGGAAGAAAATTCCTCCTGTGTTTCTTCTTTCATTTATACCACAAATCAGTACCAAAGTGATTTCACTTTATTTTATTTTGAGTAATGTCTCAGTTTCAGAGTAAAATATACTCCTATCCTCATTTTGCGAGAAGAATACTTTTTGTTTTCTTGCATGCTAAAAAGGTGAATACTTTTTGTTTTCTTGCATGCTAAAAAGGTGCTTACAATATTCATTCACGCATTCCACCATTGGATCATCTACGTGCATCCAATCAGTGTTATCCACATGCACTCACAAAGGTTAGAATATCAATATATCAACACATAATACAATGGATACTTTGACACATTTATTCACAACTTAAGCTAGCGACATGGACATATTTTAATGTGAAATTAAAAATATGAAATTTCCAATTTCCTTTCATATTGCCTACACATAAGCAGTGATAATCATATGATTACTTGCAACATTCTCTCTTATGTTATTGTTTTGATACCGTTGTATCATATATGCATTTGTCATGCATATTTAAGTGTAGAACAACCTACTATCTTGGCCACTTCCATGGATTTTATATTATTGTCAATTATGTTCCAGAGTGGACTTAGTTGACTCCATCCTAATTGTCTTTCATTTGTTTCCAAACCTTTTCATAATCTCGCAAAAGTATGAGGAACCAAAAATAAGGAATTCGCAATACCAACCTAGATAATTAAAGGGATACATTGATGTACTCTAGTTTCATGGTTAAAACAACATAATATACTTCATATATGTAAAACATTTCTTGTCCTCTAACTCAAACCCATGAGTTTTTCTTTTCTTTTTTGAATGGAAGGTTATTTATGATGATTATGAACATCTTATCTCTATATATAGACATCGAGTCTTTTTCATTTGAATTTTTTATCTTATAGCATGCTCGTGTTAACACTCAAAAGGTTTTTCTAATTTTTTTCATCACTTTTGAACACATCAATTAGCAAAAGTTACGTTTATGGATTTTCCTATATACAAAATTATGACAGAACCCGCTTAGTTTGTTAGGCCACTCTAGGAACTTCTATCAGACTTGCCCATTTATCTGGTGAAATCATTGTAACCAACAAATTTTATGATTTTTCTTAGTTCAATATAATTATAATTTGTTAAGTTTATCACAAAACAACAATACGGTTCTGTAATCCCACAATTTTTTAGACCATTTCATTCTTAATATTAATGCCAATCTAAGATTTCTTGGCCCATTTTAGGGTCTATTTCATTCTTTCTTAAAGATTTACATGTTTTCACTCTTTGATTTTAGCTTTGGTCCATTTTACTCCTATTCATTTCCGTTTAAACCTGACGAGTTCAACATATTTTTTTCCACTATATCTGAGTGGCTTCACGTTCTTCTCATTTCTTGGGAAATTAAAATGCCTCTCTTACAATTATTTTCATCTTGATAGTACCAATTATTCTATCTACCTTGTTACCAATTATTCTATCTACCTTGTTATTCCACTAGGGTTGATTTTTCCATTAACCACAATTTACAGTGATATTATATTCTTGTCCCATGTGTTTATCACATTCTGAGCAAGACCTTCCCATATGTGATTGCCCTACATTCCTAAGGTATTTTTTTTCAACCAATTCTCTTCATACCTATTTCTTTACCTCATGTGCCATATATATGTGAGGAAAATTTCATCCTTATGGTTTATCGTTCAAGAATTTATTTTCGTTTTTCCAGGACCATTGTAAATTCCACTTAGAGATTTTCTCGTATATATATTTTCTTCATGTTTTCTTGCTTGGAATTTTTCACTCGTCACACTTGGTGCTCTAATTATTGAGGGTATTCATGCATATGGATTTTAAATTTCCATTCCACAAGGAAATTAATGATTGAAAGTTATGTTGGTAGCACCTATTTTCTTAATAGAAATATTTTAGTGTGCCAATATTAGTATTAACTATTGTCCTTAGGAAACCAATTTTTTGTTGTCTGGAAATTGTGCCTAAGACATTAATAATTTGTTATGCTTGTCACTTATATCTCTATTCAATTCCTTATTTGAAGAGTCTAAAGGAATTGACCTTAAATTCTCAATATTTCGATGACTTGGAAAGTTTCAAAATGCCATGTGATGTTCAATATCAATGTGTTGAGAAGAATATGTAAGTAAATTAAAGACAATATGTTGTGTTTAACAAGAACTATTCTTTGTAATCTAGAGGAAACATATGAAAAAAATGTTTTAAATATGGGAGTGCCTTTAAGGATTTTAACTTCATTTACATCAGTAAATAAATACCAACTGCTTCATTACCATATTTAGAAAGATGAATGAACAGAAACGATACATAATTGAGAAATAACAAAATCGTACCCAGTGTGGATCGAAACTCTTGATTCTTTTATTAATCATCAATTCATTAAGTACCAAATAGTGTTGTCTCAAAGTTCTCCAAAATTTGGCCCCTTTTTTTTCTATAATCTTCCTCTTTTATACATTATAGGATAGTTAATAACCACATAAGACTGTCAAACTATCTAACTATCCTCTGATTGCTTCGAAGCAAAGATCATTACAAAATGTTACATTTGAGGGTAAAAATACCTCATTCATTTCAAGAAAACAAGATAATAAGAAGTAATGGAAATCAGAGAATGATGGGAGATTGTTGCTCACTGTTTGAATCTATAGCTTGCCTGTGGTGAATCTTCTGGATCAGTTGCGTTGGATGGCACTACTACTATACAAACATGAGTGTCCAGTTGTTTTTGCAACTTGTCAAGAGTTTCTTTAAGTAAAGAAACTTCCTCAGTTTTCTATAACGCATCCTGCAAAATATTTTTTTTTTTGTTTTCCACTTCAGCTATCACCGTAGCTATGGGATGCTCACCTGTAGGTAAATTCAACTTCTTTTTTAGGATCCCAATCTCTGACTTAGCAGATTGTAATAACTTTTGAATAGCAAGTTGGTCATCAGGATTGAAAACTACTTTAATGATAATCTTCTTTAACTCTTAAACCTGAGCATTCAAAGCTCTAAAGTTTTCCTTTTCAAATTTCAACCGTTGAATTACCTTATTAAGCATTTTTTCTGCCCTGACTACTACTCCATTTGTCTTATATAAATCATTTCCAATTAACTGTCCAATCTGTATATGTAGATTAACCTTGTCAAGCATTAGGATCTTGTGAGTGTCAATAGTCAAATTCACAGTCTTAAAACTTCTTGAAGATCCCACTGATATTGTTGTAGGGTGAGAGAAAGCATTTTTAGTTGGCCCTTCTCCAAATCCATGGTGGATAGCAATCTGGTTTGTTCAAGGGTTACTTGAGACTCAGCTTTAGTCTCCATATTCATCTTTATCTTCAAATTTCTTTCAACTATTTGAGCAAACATATTTTGTATTAAAGGAATCGGATCATGAACAGGTTTTCTAGAAGATGGGGAGGTAGGAGCACCTTCTGTCTCTCCCAACTGAATGACCAAACCAAGTTGTGACAAAGACACTGCATCTTGTAGCTTGATCCTCTCTGTTGTTTCGAACTCTTCCTCATCCATATCAATGACTTCTTCTCTAGCTCTCTTGACCCCTTTTTTTGGAATTCTAGGGGTTTCAACCTCTGTTCCCTGAATGTTTTGCAAACCCTCCATTTGCCAATTGTTCAGTTTTAGGTCTGCTTTCATGTAGAAAAGTTGAATAGCCATTCTCCAATATTGTCTTTGAAATAATTTGGTGAGGGTCATAATCCCACTCAACCTCCTGTTGAAAACCCATATCATTCAACAATTTTTCAACTTCTAGAGCAGCTCGTCTAGTATTTACAATGAAGGGTCCCACTGCTTTAGGCAACTTAAAAAATAATCCTTTTTTCATAGGAACAAAATGAACTTGATCAACATCTAAGCTCTCCTTATGAATTCGAGAGAAAATATCCTCATTAGCACAAACTTAGGTAACCTGTATGGCTTGATAGAGGCCCCATAAATCCTAATCTCTACATTTTCTTCAAAAATAAACCAATCTCCACATCTCACATCATTACTCAACTAAAGATACTCCTGAGCTTTAGGAAAGAAAGTTGGGGGTAGGCTTTCATTCAGAATCTTATAAGCCATTGGAAGAAATAAAGAAACACAATTAAATAAACCACCATCTTCTAAATCACCTCTTATTAGGCCTATCTAGAACACTATTGACTGCTTCTTTTTATTGATATCAACCATATTCAACCCTAAACTAGAGAAATGATCAACATTCTGATACAAAAATAAATAAGTGATGACTGAAGGAAATTTGAAAGAACCAATGAGAGGTAAAGTCATAAATTGAGTATCGATAACCTCTACCCAGAAAACTTAGATGTCTAGCACTATCTCAGGCCTCATCATTAAGGAGAAGAATCCCAGCACAACTTTGTCTACTTGTTTGAGTCTTCCTTTCCTAGAATTTTAGCAATTATTTGCAACACAGTTATTATATCAACTGTAAACATTCCTAAAGAGAAAAGATTGCCATCAAGGGAGAATTGACCAGATTTAGGAGCTAAAAGAGAACTGACATGGGAAAGCTCCTGAGGAGACATGTTTTCATAATAAGAAATTAGGGATTATTCAGTAAAACCAGTGTAATTTCCTGATATAGGATAATTCAAGGCTTGGTGTATTAGCTGTGAAGTTACCTGGAAAACATTTTCCCCTGACTAGTTCATTACAAAACATTTCTTAGGGTACATTGTTGAGGCTAACCATTGGACAAATTCAGGAAATAAATGAGTTTTGGGAACAAAAGCGGCTATGTCAATTGACTTAACCATTGCCATGGCTATAGGAGATTTCATGTGGTTCAGCATGACCTCTTGATCCAATGGAAGGTGTTTAATGGTACAGAGGGTATCAGAAATATCATGCTCGACATTGATTAATGGGGTATGAATGATTGAGGAAGAACTTACTTGCTTAGTCATGGCATCTGGTGGGTGACAATTGCTAACACGGAATACAGTTGTTGAAGACAATTGTTGACTCGAAAATTCAAATTAGAAAGCAAACCACTCCGTTTTCCAAGCAAATAATCAATACAATGTTCTCCTTTACTTTATTTATATACAATAACTGAAGGGGGGGGGGGAACGTAATAAAATGTTGTACATTAATGGAGTAGTGGATGAAGTGGCGGGGTACGGTGAGTGACATGGGAAATTAACAAATGAAAGCGGTGGAAGATGTGGAATGAGCGACATGGGGCTGAAAGCTTTGGGAGCCCACCATGAGGGTGAAGAATGTATCAGAGCTTCAACGAGGTTGAACCCCCACAGTAATTTTAGACCACACATTGCGATCAACCATGTTAACATCACGATCAACTGTGGTGGTTGAGCTTTAATTAATCTTCATTCTCATTACTTCCCCACAAAACACCTCAATGTACTTATCAAGCTATCGATTGATCACACCTCTTGAACCTGCATGAATTTTAGAGAATGGGTCGGGCCCATTGTCCTTTGATTTTTTTTAAATAATTACATACATAATATTTTATTTTTGTGTTTTTTATTTATTTTTTATTTTTCTTTTCAAATATTATCAAGTAACCTCAAATTAAAATGAATGTTACAACATTAACTATGCTCCATAAGACTCCATTTTGAGTACTGTTGTATTGTCCTACATCGTACTATAGTGGTGTTTATATATCTTACATTGTCTTGTATTTGGTATATGAATTTCATGCCCGAGTTCCTAGTGCCAAAACCTTTCTTTTATATATATATAGTGCAATATTTATCGCTGACTATCCTTATGTTTCTTCCCACATCCTTCTCTATCCCAATAAATTTGTTGTTAACCACCATTTTTTTTTTGAATGGTTTGCGTATCCATTCACTATAAGGCATTCATGCCTTATATAATGATAATAATTTGTCAAAGCTAATATACCATTTCATTTAACAAGGTAGTTGGAATGTAAATTCTCATTGTATGCCTATGTCCCTGTTACATCAAATAGGGAAATCTACTACATTAACACATTGTATATAATAGTAGTCCTTCTAACATTTTTGACTTATATACTAGTAGGTACTTCAATTTCTAACAAATTGATTTTATACATCTCCACTTTATTTTCAATATTTTATTGTTACCAATCTATATTACCTACCTTGAACTTCCTACAACCACCTTTATTCGATTATTTTTTGTATTGTTGTTACCTTTAGAACCAGAAATGGGATCACTTCTTTTGTTACCATATACTTTAGTCATATTCATTACAAGCTCAAGTTGGCTTAAGGAGGTTGTCTCTCTCTATACGAATTTTATATATGCAGTAATGTTGTTGTTGCATTATTCAACTCAACAATACAACCATTTTGTAAAGCCCTGTACTATTTTTGCTTCTTGATAATAAACAAGGTGCTTAAATGAGCTATACTACTAGACACTAATACAAAACCTCTGTGTGAAATCTTTAGAAAAGCTTCGTATGTTTGTTACACTTCTCATATGTTGTATAATGGTATGGAATTATCTTTAGATTTGAGCAAATATATATACAAACACTTTTTTTTATATGATTTCTATATTTAGACTAGAGAACTTTCTCCTTTTGGCATAGATATCACTAACACATGCCCTATTTCCTTAATTTTTCACACCTAATATTTCCTAACAATACAATCCTCTCATCCTCAACCTATTCACATAGTGTTCTATTATCTGTTACTTCCATTTTTTATTCTTTTTTCCTTTTGACATTTCTATTCTATAAGGTGATTAATACTCTTCTAATTCACATCTAGGTCTGATCTAGCTAAAGATTATTCTTATCTTACAATTTTGGGTTGGCCCATAGGCCTCAATATTGAACCTACAACTCTAATACCATATGTAACATACCTAGATTTCTAAATAATATTTTTTTTCCTTTAAATTTGGACAATGATATTATTTCTATCTATTCCTTTAAGTTAGAAAATTATATATTACAGAGCAATGGAACACATAAAATATATTGCAGAAATATAAACACAGAAAACACATAAAGCAAGAGAGACATAGATATACGTGGTTCACCCAATTTGGGCTATGTCCACGGAGAAAAAACCGATCCTTCCTTTTATATTATCCAGAAAACTAAAGAGATACAACCTACAATAAATCTGTTGTAATTCCCTCTTCACTCTCACACCATCTCCTCTCTCTTTCTAACTCAGAACATATATAAACCTAGATGCAATACAATTCCCTCATATATAGTGAGGGGTTACCTTCTAGGGCAAAAAACCCTAAATTGAACATAACTTCTACCATAAGATATTCACCTAATGAATGGCCCAGATTGACTACAAAACAAAATTTTAGAAGGAAATTTTACATCTATTTTTAGCTTTGGGGGCATTGCCCCTAATCCCCTGTAGGGGGGGGGGCTCAAAATAATCATTGTCACCCCCCCACCACCCCCCCACCCTGGAACCCCTAGTGACATACATTTTATGGGAAGCATTGCTGCCACATTACGAACTGGGGTCCAATGTGGCGATACCTCTAAATAAAGAATATAATCAGGCTCCATACCCAACAATCTCCCACTTGGAGACTGATTATAGAAACTCCGCCACTGCTTCATTTTCTGGACAGTGACTCCACTTTGGACTTGATTGTTTCTCATATTCTTCATCATGCTTGAAGACCAATTGAAACTACGCAGAATCTTAGTTTCTCCTTGGTTACAACTTTTGTTAAGATATTTGCAGGATTTTGGCTAGTGTGTATCTTTTCCAGCTTCAAATGTCCATCTTCCAACACTGGCTACATGAAATGGTACTTGAGTTGTATATTTTTAGTCTTGGAATGAAATCCAAAGTTCTTTGCAAGATGTATGGCACTCTGGCTATCACTGTATAATATTCCCAACGCCTTCTTCTTACCCAGTTCATCTAGAAACCTTTGTAACCAATTCATTTCTTTACTAGACTTTGTACCATCAACATACTCTGCTTTCATTGTTGAGAGTGCAACAAGAATTTGCAGTTTTGAAACCCAACTGATAGCTGTCCCACCTACAATAAACACATACCCTATTGTGCTCCTCCTGTGATTTTTATCACCCACCATAATTGCATCAACATATCCCTCTAGAGCAATGTTTGAACCACTAAAGCATAATGCTTGATTTGTGGTACCTCTTAAATACCTGAGAACCATCCAATTTTCTTTTCCTCGATTATTCATGTACCTTCTTAAAACTCCCACTGCATGTGCAATATTAGGCCTAGGGCAGACCATTGCATACATTAAGATTCCAACCGCTGATGCATATGGAACTTTAGACATATAATCCATTTCTTCATGAGTCTTGGGACACATTTCCTTACTTAGTTTGAAATGGCTAGCCAAAGGTATACTAACTGGATTTGCATTCTGCATATAAAATCTTTTCAACACCTTTTCTCTGTACTCACTTTGAGACAATGTTAATTTTCGATTCTTCCTATCTCTAGTTATTTTCATACCAAGGATTTGTTTTGCAACACCCAAATCCTTCATTGCAAATGATTTTTCCAATTTTCTTTTGAGCACATTTATTTCCTCCATATTAGAACCTACAACAAGCATGTCATCTACATACAATAACAATATAATATAGTTACCATCGTTTTTCCTTTTGAGACAAGCACAAGGATCATAGTGACATCTAGTACAACCTTGTTCATACATAAACCTATTAAATTTTAGATACCAATACCTTGGAGCTTGTTTTAAGCCATACAAGCGCTTCTTCAACTTGCACACTAGTTTCTTCTTCCCTTTTACCTCATATCCTTGTGGTTATTGCATATATATCTCTTGCCCCAAATCCCCATGGAGAAAGGCTGTCTTCACATCTAGCTACTCAAGATGAAAATATTCAGTTTCTAATAAACTTAAAATAGTTCTGATTGAAGTCATTTTAACAACAAGAGAAAATATCTCATCAAAATCTATACCCTTTTTCTGTGCAAACCCCTTCACCACAAGTCTAGCTTTATATCTTTTTATACCTCCATCTTCTTCCCTCGACCTATAAACCCATTTATTTTGCAATGTTGTTTTACTTGCAGGCAACCTAAATAAGTCCCAAGTCTAGTTATGTGCTAAGGAGTCCATCTCTTTCTTTAATGGCTTGCTCCCTCTTCTTCCTAGTTTCTACCTGCACTGCGTCTGCATAATATTTTGGTTCACCAAAATCAGTCAACAGTACATAATATATTGAAGGAGAGTATCATTCAAGGGGTCTACTTATCCTAGTAGATCTTATAAAACCACTTTTAGGTGTTTGAGGTGCTTTTTGTTGTTGTTATGGTTGTTGATCATTATGATTTTCAGGCATCATCACTTTTTCTTTGATCTCATCAAGCACTTTGTTTTCTCTATTTACTTTTTCTTGTTTCTTTTCTTGCAGCTGAGCCTTATACAAAACCTTTTCATTGAATATGACATCTCTTCTTATAATGATTTTGTGTTTTTCATAATCATAAAAGCGATAACCAAAATCATTAACACCATATCCAATAAGGGTACATTTCTTTGATTTTGGCTCAAGGTTTATTCTATTTTCATTACTAGTGTGGACAAAGGCTTCACAACCAAAAGTCTTTAAAGACGAGTAGTTTACCTTTTTGCCTGTCCATGCCTCCCCTGGAATACCACCATCCAAGGAACTTGAAGGTCCTCTATTTATTAGATAAACAGTAGTATATATAACATCTGCCAAAAATTGTAAAGGGAATCCCACATGCCATCTCATCCACCTTGCATGCTCCATGATTGTCTTGATCATCCTTTCTGACACACCATTTTCCTGTGGTGTTCCTGGAACTGTCTTATCTCTGCGAATTCCATTCTTTGAATAGTACCTATCAAACTCTTTGCTACAATATTCACCTCCATTGTATGACCTGAGACACTTCAACCTTTTTCCTGTCCCATTTTCAACCAAAGCTTTCCATTTCTTGAAAGTATCAAATACATCAAATATATTTTGAATACAATAAATTTGGGTTTTTTTGGTTACATCGTTAATAAAGGTAACACAATAATGAGAACCACCGAGATATGATACCTGAGCAGGTCCCCATACATCTGTATGCATAAGCTCTAATTTTTCTCTCTTCTTTTCTTTCCTAACTCTGAGGAATCTGACTCTCTTATATTTTCCATAAACACAATTCTCACAGAATTTTAAATCAACATGCTTCAAACCTAGCAACAAATTTCTTGAGTGAAGAATCTACATCCCCTTCTCACTAATGTGCCCAAGCCTATGATGCCACCATGTGATATCTTCTCCTGTAGAGGTTAAAGCATTAACAGAATCATAAATACCATTACATAAATACAATGTACCATCCTTTTCTCCTTTTGCTATTATTAGGGCTCCTTTAGTGAGCTTCCAAGTTTTATCTGTAAAAGTTGTTACACAAGATTCACCTCCCAACTGCCTTGTTCAAATCATATTTTTCTTCAGATCTGGAACATGCCTTACCTCCTTCAACAACCATTGATTTCCATTGGCTTTATCATCACCCAATCGAACCTGTCCAAAATCTCCTTAAACATAATCATGAAAATGTTTCTTATCAAGTGTGTCATGGAATGAGACCCCTAAATCTACCACCCATGCATCAATAATATTTTCTAATGAAATAATTAAAGCATCTTAAAACATATCACCTGTCACATTTGCTTCATGATTGTTTTCTTGCTTCGTGTCTCCTTTTCCCTTCCGAGACTTGTAGTCTTTCTCCAGGTGTCCTTTCTTCCTGCATTTCCAATACACTATCCCCGATCTGGACTTGGATCTGTCTTTCCTTGACTTACTGTGATATCCTAGGCTCTTTCCTCTTTCCATTTTTCTTCCCCTTGTCTCTGCAGCCAAAGCATTACCTGATGTCTCACTGGAGCTTTTCTGTCGCATTTCCTCACTAAGGATTGCACTAACAACATCATCAAACTTTAAAGTACTAGATCTCGAGACAAAGATACTAATGGCCATAACTAAACCATTCTAACTTTCTGGCAATGAGCACAAAAATAACAAAGCCCTAAATTCATCATCAAAAGTACCCCCTACAGAACTTAATTGACTGGTAACTGTATTAAATTCATTTAAATGATCAACAACAAATCCACCTTCTGAAATCTTCATATTAAATAAACGCTTCATAAAGAATAACTTATTTGAGGCCAAGGGTTTTTCATATAGTTTGGCCAATGCCCACATTAAACCCTCTATTTTTGTTTCCTTTGAAATATTAAAGGCTACCGACACTGCTAGGCACAACAGTATTGTTCCAAGTGCTTTTCTGTCGAGAATATCCCATTTTGTGTTTGTCATACTCATCGGCTTCTTTGTCTTTCCACTCAATGGTAGGTACATATCTTTCCGATACAAATAATATTCCATCTGCATCTTCTATAGCTGGTAGTTTTTTCGTTAAAGTTTTCAACCTTAATCCTACCATCTTCCACCATTGCTCCCACTCGAACCAGGAACCCTTATCTCCTGTGAGTTTATCATCCAAATAGATCCTCGGCTCTGATACCAGTTGTTAGAAACTTATATATTAGAGAGCAATGGAACACATAAAATATATTGTAGAAATATAAACACATAAAACAAGAGAGACACAGATATAGATGGTTCACCCAATTTGGGCTACGTCCACAGAGAAACAACAAGTCCTTCCTTTTATATTATCTAGAAAACTAAAGAGATACAACCTACAACAAATCCATTGTAATTCCCTCTTCACTCTCACACAATCTCCTCTCTCTTTCTCACTCAGAATAAATATATACCTAGAAACAATAAAATTCCCTCATATATAGCGATGGGTTGCCTTCTAGGGCACAAAACCCTAAATTGAACATAAGTTCTACCGTCAGATCTATGCCTAATGAACAACCCAGATTGACTATGAAATTACAACATTTTACAAGGCAATTTTACATCTATTTTTAGCTTCGGGGGTGATATCCCCAATCCCCCGCTAGGAGTGGGGTCTCAAAATAATCGCCATTGACCAC
>APFE031648307.1:24815-144327 GCA_000404065.3 Pinus taeda
CGGCGTACATTTTATGGGTGGTGTTGCCACCACATTACAAACTAGGGTCCAATGCACTGATACTTCTCAATAAGGAAGATAATCGAGATCCACACCCAACACTTTATTAGTTTCATGGTACTTTCTTGACGAATTTGATTTTGTATAAGTTAGGAAAACCTTGCTATCATGTCTATGAATTTTCTCATTATATTTGGTTTTTTAGATAGTGTGCCTTCATAGAACAACTGAGGAGCTTGCTTCTTATACTCGTAAGATATATTCTACCTTTGTCATTTTTTATTTCAGAGACCCATTTTTCTCTAGGTAAACATCTATTACTCAAAATATTTAGTTCACTTATGGTTTCCAAGGAGGAAGTCAAGGGATTAATATATATTTAACTGTGGTGTTGACGCTATATTTCTTTATTCGTTTAGTCATCTAAACTATTGGATTTTGGAAATATATGCTTGTAATCACTTGATTAGATCTACAACCTATATTTATATGCATAAAATATACTAGTCATATGTTGACCCTTTCCCATAATTATCACTTCCATATTATATTATTCCAGCCCCGATTATACATGTACGTACCCCATATATTAAATTCATACAATTATATAACACAGTGTTCTTTTAAGTCTGAGTATTTATTTCGGTTTTCGTTTTAATGAATGTGGGATGTGTACCCCACATAGGTTCCTTTATACTCTTGGTGTGTTGGAACGATGGCATGGTAGAGGCACCCACATGAATTTCACACATCATTTTTTCTTTTACCCTTCAAAGGTGTCGATTTAATCAAGAGATCCAATGGATGTGAGTAGTTAGGGTTGACAAACGACTACCCTATCTTTCTGGTTATTACTTCCATATTTTTCACTTGTCATTTTAATAGACAGTGAGAGTGTCACTCTGTCTAGGCATCTCCATGCCATAATTTTGTTGTCCTACTACACATATATACCTAGATTTCAATTCTTGCATCCCTATGAGAATCACACAACATGTATTTTACTTTACTTTACTTTGAGGATTTCACTAATGCACTATATTTTATTTTTCCTTTCCTTATACATAGTCTCTTTATTATACCTCCATTCTCATTTTTTTTTTAAATTCATGGTGTTAAGATGGTATGGTGCACACGGTCAGAATTTATGGAATTTTCAGAGAACTCTTGGGGTTGGAAATGTAAAAACCCTAATTTTGGAGGTATACGAAATTCCCACCGTATTGTCCTTCAATTCTTGGCTTGGGCATTTTTTTTTTATTTTTTAACTTGTAACTCAATTGTTGAGACCCTCTTACTATCATGGATTATTTTATTTGGTTAGATAACTCAGACCCTTATTCTTCTAGAAAAATGAAGTGGAAGAATCAATAGGTACTTTCTTGTAATTTTGGTTTAGCTTAGCACTGTCTTCGACATGCTCACAATTTTCCTCAAAACTAGGTTTTTTTTTTTTGTCAATATCTACTTTCGCTTCTAAGTCGATAATATATTCTAGCCTCAATCTACTGAATTTTTTTCTTAGCTTATTTATTTAATTGAGATATTTGATATTTTTCACCCTGATGTTCTATTTTCATTCCTCTGTTACAGGTAAAAATGGCAGTGACAATGTCCCTACTGAGGTAACGCTCTTCTCATAAGTAACACTTCATTCAAATTTTAAGGTTTTCCCTTATATGCTACCCTAATCCTCTATATTTTTCTTGTAATCATAGGTATCACTTTGAAGTTACACTATTTTCCTAAAATCTACCATTTCGTTTTCCAGAAATTGGTTCCCTCTTCAAAGGTCTACAAGTTGGGTTACTTTAATTACTCCCACACTCTATAAGATTAGGGTGGAATGCATGATTGGTACAAAAACTATAGTTTGAAAGCCAAACATAAGGTTTCACTATGTTTTCTTATTTGGTTATTTCTAACCCTTCAAGGGTTCAATGTAGCATTATAGTCTTGATACATCATCTCTTATTATGGTCTATGAGCTTTTTCAGCTTTAGACGTGGACTATAAACAAAAGTTTCCTTATATACTTAATTGCTTGTTCAGTTTTTGAGTCTCTCAGACATCTTTTTTTGTTTTTTTGTTTTTTATATGTAGGCCATTATATGTACATTCCTCTTATTGAAGATATATAAAGGACTTATGCTTTTTGGGACTTTTCTGGTATCGTTCATTTGTTGTCATTGTGTTATGCTTTGTACCTTTAAGTTATTCCTAATTCCTCATAGAATTGTATAAATTGTTTACCAACATAATTCCTAGCTATTTCAAGTTAGTTCTCTTAGTAGAGTTTCATTTTCCCTTGCAATGACTGGATTATAATTCTTTGTAATCTATATCGGATTCTAGCACACCTTACCTGTACTTATATAATTGTTTATTTCTTGGTTACACGAAATAGTTTCCATATTCTTCTTTCACTAATTTCGTTTCACTATGTTCAATAGTAACTTAATTATTATTTTTTTATTCCTTCTTAAGAAAATATTCAATTCTTCTTCTATGATGAATAAGGGATAGCCACTCTTCCAACAAATTAATCTGAACTTTATTATAATACCATCTAATTACTTTATTTGAAATCATATGTTAGTCACCTCAATTCATGTATGAAAAAATTGCAACTGCTTACTCATTGCATAGTAATGGTCATGCTACTGTTTGTGCTTTCTTATACTAATAATGTTGGGTCCCCATAATACTAGTGATTACCCCATTACTATTGTAGTTGTACCCCTTATTAATATTGTTGTGCCCCTATTGTGCCCATAGAAGCCCACTATTGTTATTATTGTGCCCTTACATTATTATTGTTATGTAGGCTCTGATTATGTTATGACCCCTTATACTCATATATATAGAAAGGAGGTATTTTCATTTGTATCATCCAAGAATTGTTCATTTATGTAATTTAAAGGAGGTTTCCCCCTCGAAGAGGCTGAATTCTAAAGCCTTGATCTATCTTTTCTATCTTTTATTGAGCTGGTTTCATAACAAATAATATGTTTCAGCATATCTATTTTACTGTGGAAAATATAAGACTAAGAAGGTCTAGCCTTTATATTCATGAGGACATACATATTTTAATCTTATTTACCTCTTATTACTCTTCTTGGAAACAAAACATATAATTACTTATTTACCTCCTCTTTGCAAATGAAACATATAATTACTTATTAATCTATTTTTTACTAGTCTGTGAACAAAATCATATAATTACTTATTTACCTCCTCCTTGCAACCAAATGTATAATTACTTATTTACCTTTTTTACCAGTTTTGCAAACAAAATGTATAACTACTTAAGTGGTAGGAAAATAAAGGCTTACTTTCTTCAAAGATAATAATTCCAATATGAATATATACTTTTTACTCATCGATCTTAACTACAAATATGTTAAATTAATATATTAATTATCACACTTTACAATTCATTTTCTTTTGTTGTGTAATACCCTTTTAAAATTAACCCAATTTTCAATTAGAAGCACACTTTTCAAATAAACATCCATTTACAAAAGAACTTTTTCTCAAATGTATAGGTTATATATGTGTAATTCCTAACTTCATTTGTGATCATTATCTAATACCTTTCAAGTATACACCACACATCTATTCTTTGACCTGTAGATTTTCTTACCATAACTAGAGCTCTTAGTTTATTGTATCATTGTATAGTTTAAACTTAATATATAATAATTCTAACACACATAATTTCAACTCTTTTTCTGTCCTTTAATCTTATTCTCAGAACATATCTTAAATGCATATTAGCTCATCACAATCTCTTATTTCTACCAATGATGACAAGGTCTTCTGTGCATGCACGAAGAGGATTAAGAATAGAAAATAGTAACATATATGATAACAGTAGGCTATGTATGCAGACTGTACTACACAAAACTAAGTACATAAGTATATCTTCTCCTATGTTCCTTCAATACATAACATAAAAAATTCAACATAAATAATAACATATGAACATAATCTCATTTAGCTGCACTTATTGCTTGGGGAATATCTAGGAAGGAGAGCATGTTCCACCTAACCATGAATTGTCTCTACATTTTCCCCTAGATAAGACCTTCTTGCCTTCAAGAATTAACACCCCTTCATTCATAGATGGTTTTATTTTTATAACTTTCTTCTGGCCATATTTTAGCAGTGTCCTACTTTAAGGTATGCCAGCCTTTTACCTAGGTCATTTTGTTTTAGTTTTTTTCCTTCTTTTTTAAAAGCAAGCTTTTCTCTTCCACAATGCTTTATTCGACTCCACTTAGTATTTATCTCCAAGAACGACCATATTTTAGCAATGTCCTGCTTTAAGGTATGCCAATCTTTTGCCTAGGTCATTTTGTTTTAGTTTTTTTCTTATTTTTTAAAGGACATTTTTCTCTTCCACAATGCTTTATTCGACCTCACTTAGTATTTATCTCCAACAATGTGATTAACACAATCTTTTTCTCCAATTATGTTAACTTAATTTCTTTTTAATTATTTTCTCCAACGTATTTTTAGGAGATTCTTAGGGAAGGTCCATCATGTAGACTTGACCACCAATAGTTTTTCTAAGCTTGCAAGAAGTCTTTTAAACTTTAGTGCTTTCTCCTGAATATTTCTAAATAGTTTATTTATTAATCCAATTACTAAATAATTACATCATTACACAAGTTTCATCATGAATTCCATCACCATTAAATCCAATAATAGTTTAATGTCTAAAAATAATAAAAAATTAAAAATTAAAACGGAAAAAGTGCTACAATTTCCTCGTTAAATTTTTTGTTAAAATTGTTTTGTTCGAAATGTAATTCCATCCGTAACCCATACAATTTTGGCCCATAAAAACCATAGTACTATAACGTGAGCCCTAATTTCAACTTGTCATTTAGATTTCTTTCCAATTATGGTATAGCATTGTATCTTATTTCTAATGCAACTCCATAACATACTCAACTACGTGAGCCCTAATTTCAACTTGTCATTTAGATTTCTTTCCAATTATGGTATAGCATTGTATCTTATTTCTAATGCAACTCCATAACATACTCAACTACGTGAGCCCTAATTTCAACTTGTCATTTAGATTTCTTTCCAATTATGGTATAGCATTGTATCTTATTTCTAATGCAACTCCATAACATACTCAACTACCTTTGTATTAGAATGAGTAGATGGGTTATATCTTGCCTCTAAGTTTTATCGTGCCATTTTTTCAGATACTTGAATGCTCCCTTAGCCACTAAAATATCACATTTTATCTTATGATATATAATAGAAAACATGTCTTTGGATTTACCCTTGCAAAATTCATCATCATTTTCTACTAGTTGAAATATCATAGTTATTTCCATTCAAAGAAACGTAAAGTAGATTGACAATTCAACTTTTAATATTTTTTGGTAACTTTTCATAGGTTAGCAAGTTTAAATTGTTGTAAGCTCCTCATCAAGTAAACTTGAATTAAAAGATATATCTTTCTCCCCAAAGTTCATAGCATGCTCATGGATTTATCTCTACTTTCTAATATAGTAATGAAGGAAGAAGGAATTCGTATCCTCTTTGGACAGTTTAATTTTATGGAAGTGTAATATTTTAAAAGCTATAAAATTGTGTTCGTAGGTTAGTGTATATTTTCATTTCAATTATTCTAATATATGGTATGATAATTCCCAAAGATGTCTGCTACTCATGAAAGTGACAAGGAACATGGACGGCTCGAGTTTGCAAACATATTATTATAATTGATTTTGGAAAGTTATATTATAAATATTTTATAGTGAAAATGTTTCGATTTTTAATTAGTTTTGAAAATTTTAAAAATATTTTATAAAGTGTATTAAAGTTTGAAAAAAATAATTATTTAATTAAAATATTTCGAAAATAAAAATAAATAAAAATTGAAATTTGAATTTTTATTTTCTTATTGGTTCATAAATTAAAAATGCCTAATTTTATAGGATTATAAACAGAATTCATTCATAAATAAAAATTATTTAAAAAAAAAAAAAAATAATATATATTATACCAAGTGTCATATAATAATATACACATCAAATCTCAATATTTATGAAAAATTTCCTTCCTAAGTGTGTCAAGGTCGTGTTTCACGTTTAATCAATATGTTACCTTTTGAAATAAATTTACAAAAGTTTGTTCATATTTTTTTACTTTTTTTAACAATCACATTTTATTTTATGATATTATTTTTTGTGTGAATTTATATATATATATATATTATTAAATTTGAAATTAATTTATATATAGATTCACTTTTACATATAATATTAATATATATAATTTACTTAATATAACAAAAACATCTAAAATTATTATGCCATTACTTAAACAAAATGTTGCTAAGTTATAATGGGAAATATTTAATGAACTCTCTTTCAAAACTTACTACTTGTGAGAAATATGAAGAGAACTAGAGAAATTGTACACACAACACAAATCACATACGTTGTCTTTTATTGATCTCAAGGGTTGCATATTTATAGTATCTAGATCACTGACAATGACACACCTAGACAGCTATTACAACTCACACATAGGAAACTCACTAATTCTAGATTGACACCTAGGGACTCACAATGACAACTCACACATTACATGGAAGCACTACTTCCCACACCCTCCCTTACTGCTTACATGTAGAAAATATAAAAACCCACATTACAACAATAAATAAATCTTTGTCATATTTCTTTGATATGGTCATCATCAACACCCACATCCACTCTAGAATCTTGCAAACTTCTCTCTTTCACCACCACATCTTCGATTTGTCACTTCACCTCCATTTAAAACGTAACTGCCTCTAACCATTGTTGATGAACTTTGTAAAATTGACGCTTCTCAACCTCCCATAGCGCAATGGGTCAATATCGATACTGAACCATCGTATGGAACTGCCACCATTTGTGAATCCATGACCTTCCCCAACCTTCATTAGTGATCTAGGATATCATTCTGGATACAGAATGTCTTCTGCAGATAATTCTACAACTTGAACTTATAAAATAACCTGTACTAATGCTTCCGGAGCATGATGGGCCACACCAGCTTGACCTTATTAAGAACTACCTGTGACTAATGTTCCCGAAGCATGATGAGTCACATTAATCTGTTGAATAATTTACCTGTTATTTGTGGTTCTACATCATTTGATTTTTACCAACAATTTTTTTTTTAATACATACCAACTAATCACCACAACTTTATTTCACCCACCATAAAAACGTTTTCACCACAAAAAAAAATTACCATACAATAAAACTTTACTCTTTAATCCCTTATGTCTTCTTAAACCATGGAGACATTAATCTTCATAAACAAACAAAATGAAGGCTTACGGATTGGATTCCTTTAATAAAAACAATCCTTTCAAGTCAACGAATGCACCATGAAGTGAATACAATATTTATTTATTCCATTCACTCTCACGTCCACTACAATTTACGCCATCCAACGAGATCAAACCTCCATACTCTCAACATAACCATTGACGTCAAAGGTGTAGAACATTGCAGACATGACGAATCGGCTGTGCAACATCCCACCGCGAGAATCTGATTGGAAAACGCCATCATCAAAGACACGATGATTGGACAGTGCCACATCTTGCCTTTGACAATGGGATCTAACCATCCTAGGAACCATAATGACAAGGATACAATATTAGAGTTTGTTCTCATAAATCGCACAAATTTAGCAAAGCAGCCTTCTACCTGTAAAGAAGCTGTCACTCACGCCAATTTTTTGGTTCTTTATTTAGAACACTGCAATCAATACACTAAAGGTTCTAACTTCGAAAAAATGATGTGAAACAGGCAACTGCATATTAGATTACCAATCGTATTGCGTGCATCGGGTGATGGCAGGTGCTATCTCATGCCCGATGGCAGGTGCTATCTCATGCCCGTTTAGAGATCATTGGCCTGAATAAGGAAACATATGTTGTTCCTCCTCTAATATTCAAAAGGAAATGCTTCAGTTCTTTCCGAAAATTATATCCAGATCTAAAGCCTATGGAATTTTGATATAATGGTGCACTGGATACAAAACTCGTATCGGCGGGCTCCTTCACACACAAAAATACTCTACAGCACTTGGCAAGTTTTCTTCTCCAAATCTACGGCTCTGATATGGGATTAATCTCTTCAATTAGATACGACGAGTAGAGATGAAGGGTAATAAAAAATGACGGTGATGAAATACTTTATGCCACCTAGAACAACAGAACAAATAGATCTAAAAATCCATACAAACACTTCAAACAAAATAATCTCCTTCCCTAATTTAGTTAGAGACGAATAAAATTTAAGGGTCTCTCATCTTCTTGGCTCTCACTTGAGGGAGTCTAGCGAGAACAGGCTCTAAAACCATGTGAGAAATGTAAAGAGAGCCAGACAAATTTTAAACACAACACAAATCACACACCATTATATCAATACATAATGCATGATATTAACTATTACTTTACTAACAACATATTTCAAAATAACACCATACACACCATACACAATATATTTCAAAATAACACCATACGCACCATATAATGTATTGATAATTCTATTGTTAGCGTTTCATAATACCATTATAAATTTTTATAGCTCTTTGGTATGCCCCTAAGTCAAGATGCCTTTTCATAATTAATTATGTGTTCCTTTGATATTATATAATGTTTTTCTTCCAAACATGTTTACCTACCTCTAATAGCTAGCTTGATTTTATGATATTAAATATTTTTCTTTCAAACATTTTTACTTACCATTAATAGCTAACTTGATTGTATGGGAAACTTATGTAGGAGTCATATAACGCCTTAAAATATCAAGTTGTCAAATAATCCAAGGTAAAGACTTATAATAATTTGTAGATGCATTTACTATTTAAGAATATATACAACAAACAAAATCCAGTTGATGCCATTTGTTGTGTAAACTTTTGTTTAGAGATCGTTGGCTTAAATAAGGACCTAGTTATTAATCTATAGTTTTGTATAGCTTATTACGAACCTATTTATGGCCATTTGGTATAGCGAGGTATGGGGTAAGGCATTGTAATCAAATTATTATTCCATAACTAACTGCACAAAAATCAAACAAGTTTTTGCGTGTGTCAACTGTACTTTGATTATCAAATAATTGTTGTTGGGTGAGCATGCAAAGATGCGAGAGAGATAGGCTCTAATGCCAATTCCAACATTTTAAATTGTCATCTATGGTAGTGACGGATGTGCTGAGCTTTTAGCACAGTGAAATCTTAGCACAAGCAAATCTCCACGTTCAACTCTAGTGGGAACAATGAAGACCTCGACACTATATAACCTTAATACTCACTTTCAGCTCAAACTCAACATCAATTACGTAATGTTAATCATCTTGCTATCTTTAAGTTGTTTCATGGAACTTTGACAAAAGGTGTTTTCTATTGACTCCCTTCCCTATCTTCTTAGTGCTAACTTTTGTTTGCACTCTCACATGACATGTTTTGGCTGTTGAATCCAAGGCACAATTTCAGTTGACCATTATTATGGAATGTACATTCAATCTCTTACACATGCAAAACTCGTGACAATCAACAACCACAATGATCCATGCTCTAAGTCAAGTGAGTTATGATAGGTCAACATGCGCAAGTGTTAACAAGGATGGTGGTGTCAGAAAAGGCAGTTTATCAAACCCACCCATCTATAGATATACAGTTGGGATTGATTCTGACACCCTCCCTCACCTTTTCCAAACCCACTATAGGACGGCGTTGGAGAAGGAAATTTTGGTCTTCCAAAAGCACTTACAGGTGTTGCTAGTGCATGCAATATGATAAGATGGGCCCATTCCTCCAACCTTATCCTCAGTACTAGCTGGCCACATCATCCCGTTGCACTTCACCCCGATACTTCCCATATCTTTTCCCACTTCCACCTCCGTGGTGGGACTTTTGGGACATGTCGTTCCTATCCTGCCACCTTGATGCTCTCCTTGACTACACCTCACTCATTTTGGATGGGACCTCTAGGACATGCGATCATAGTTTCATCACCCCAGTTATTCTCCTTACTTGCTTCTCTTGCACACACAGAAAGAGCTATCGTGAGGGTTCCATTTCTGGCCAATGGGAATGCTCTCTGCCTCCATGTTTTAGGCCTAGTTGTCTTGGTTCCAAGTCAACCTGACCACTCCTTTATGTTTCTAATTACATGCTTCCAGGATGTAGCCTTTGGACCATGTCACACCCCTATTTACCCAACTACAAGATGTGTTGGCATTATGGTACAGGTATTGTCCTTGATGGAAACTCTCATATATGATGAATGATGGCAGTTCACAGTGCAGCAGGTTAATAGAAAAGGATTACAGATCAAACCTCATAGATTGAAGAAGGAGAATTATTTAAGAAGTATATATTGGTTCACTTTGTCCAAGTAGCGTATACATGCAGGTCCACATAACAAAAGGAGTGTAGACATATACACGCACTTTCACAGAATGAGAAGCCTGTATAAGATAGAAAATCAAGGATAACGAATACCAAGGTTCAATACCATGGTATTAGCCCACAATATTGACCCATGGTAATGAGAACGACAAATAATCATAACACCATCAAAGAATACCAGTAGCTTAACTATGGTTTTGGCCTAAGGTATTGACAAAGGATCTAAGTATATAAGAAGAAGAAGATCAAAGGGCTAAGGTGTGTAAGTAATATATATCTTATGATGAGTTAGATCAAAAAAAAATATGCATGTTATGGGTTTCTGGTGCTTTCCTTGATCTGGACTAAGGATGAACCTAAGTGGTTGATGATGGATGAGATCTAATGATGGATCAAGATCATAAGACCTGAAATGAAATATCATTATGTGGTCTGATAATGGATAGTCTAGATCTATTTTCTAACACATTTTTTATCCTTTATGTACTATGATCTCAGTATATGTGGAGTCTGGAATAGCTACAAAGTTATAAGTATTTATCTACAGATATATATGTTGGTACGCCTTGGAGAAGGCACATATACACACTGGTTTGGCACTTCAAAGTAGCATATACATTATGAAATATGATGTTTGAAGTTTCAGTTGGTTCTGGTTGTTGATGCAGAGTTCTGGGTTCTGCTCTGTGTTCTGGTGACAATGTTATGAATATTTAGATTGATTGATTGTGATTTGTTCCATTGTTGATGGGTTTTCATTGATTGGTTGTATTGCAGTAGTGATTCATTTTGAGCTTCAATGTTTATGATGGGTCCAGTATGAAAATTGGATGAAACGTGGCCTTCATATTGTGTTGTTGTGTACAAGAAGTATCCAGTCTGAAAATTTATGAAACATGGTCCCTGGAGGAAGAGAGAAGTTCATAACCTTCTATAGGCTGGCGCCTACATACCGGTAAACATATCAGCCAATACAAGAGCCAGGGGGTTAGAGCTCCCTTCCAGTAACAAATCATATATTAATATATAATATATATATATATATAATTATAATATATATATATAATATATATATATATATATAATAGATATAGAATATAGATTATAGATATAGATATAGATATAGATATAGATATAGATATAGATATAGATATATATATATATATATATATATATCTTAAGATGAGTTAGATCAAAAGAAAATATGTATGTTATGGGTTTCTAGTTCTTTCCTTGATCTGGTCTAAGGATGAACCTAAGTGGTTGATGATGGATGAGATCTAATGATGGATCAGGATCATAAGACCTGAAATGAAATATCGTTATGTGGTATAATAATGGATAGTCCAGATCTATTTTCTAACACATTTTTTATCCTTTATATGCTATGATCTCAGTATATGTGGAGTTTGGAATAGCTACAAAGTTATAAGTATTTATTTGTAGATCTATACACTGGTACGCCTTGGAGAAGGTGCATATACACACTAGTTTGGCACTTCGAAGTAGCATATATATTATGAAATATGATGTTTGAAGTTTCAGTTGGTTCTGGTTGTTAATGCAGAGTTCTAGGTTCTACTCTGTATTCTAGTGACAATGTTATGAATATTTAGATTGATTGATTGTGATTTGTTTCATTGTTGATGGGTTTTCATTGATTGGTTGTATTGCAGTGGTGATTCATTTTGAGCTTCAATGTTTCTGATGGGTCCAGTATGAAAATTGGATGAAACGTGGCCTTCATATTGTGTTGTTGTGTACCAGGAGTATCCAGTCTGAAAATTTATGAAACATGGTCCCTGGAGGAAGAGAGAAGGTCATAGTCTTCTGTAGGCTGGCACCTACGTACTGGTAGACATATTACCCAATACAAGAGCCAGGGGGTTAGAGCTCCCTTCCAGTAGCATCTTGAGAATGGGTGAAGGTAGTATCCTTCTGTAGGCTGTCACCTACGTAGTAGTAAACATATCAACTAGTACAAGAGCTAGGGGGTTGTAGCTCCCTTCCAGTAAAAGATGGATAACGAGAGAAGGTTGTAGCCTTCTGCAAGTGGGTGCATGCGTATTGGTATGAGTCTACGCAAATACAAGATTGTAAATAGGTTTTTTTATATTAAAAGAAGACAGAGACAATAGCAACAGCTGGTTTTTCTCCCGCATTGGGTTTCCCCTTAAATCTTTGTGTTCATGTGTGTTTCTTAAGTGCGATGGTTTATTATATTATTACTGAATTTGGTTACTTTTTAAATTGTTAATAAAGTATTGATGCACTGATTAAAGATCAACGTATGATGAATTAACCGAATCATAAGTTCGTTGGATATACGCTGGTTGCCTTAAGAACACTTGTGCGTACACGTGAATTACATTCACTGAAGTAGCCTATATAAATCTGCTTAAAAAATGAAAAATTATTGACTGGTAAATACTGATTCACCCCCCCCCCTCCTCTCAGTATTATTCCCAACAATTGGTACCAGAGTAGGTCCTTTGGCAGAAGCTTGATCACTTGAAGGAGATCCATAGAAATAATGGGAAAGAAGCTAAAGAAGAAAGAGCCTTAGAAGAAGAATACATCTCAAAGGAACAATGACAGCAAGAGATACAATTGGTTGTTAAGTGGAACCAAGTATTCAAATTTAGAATCACCTCAGATTGAAGATGACCAAGCAAAAGAAGTAACAGGTACAATTTTTTAGTCTTCTGGTGATACTTTTCTTTGTTCATGCAATGTTGAAGATATTGAAAGTGATAGTGAAATAAATATAGAGACGGAAATTAAAAGACTCACAGATAAAATTAGAGATCAACAAGATCTATTTAAAAAAATGGAGTGTGCCTTCAAAGAAGAAGTTACCATATTAAAAGCTTAGTTGGAGGAGAGAAACAAATTAAGGAAGCAGTACAAGGAAAGGGAAGATCAATTTCAAAAGTTGTAGGATGAAGTGACATCATTAAGAAATGAAGTAAATGAAAAGAGTACAACAATCAAGAGACTTAAAGATATATCTAATTACTATGAAAGTCTTGAAGCTGAGATCGTCTCTCTAAAAGAAGATCGTGAAAATTCAAATAAGCATAATGAAGAACTACCTCAAGCAAATGAAGAACAAGAAAATGAGATTCTCAAATTAAGGAAACAAGTGGAAGAAGGAAGAAAGGCTGAATAAATCATCAAGCAGCAATATTTGGAAAAGGAAGAGAAATATCAGGTTAAAGTATCTATCTTAAAAGGTAAATTCGAGAAAAAGAATAAAATGTTACGATTTGAAGATAGTACTAAGATTTTAGATAATATTCTTAGTAGTCAATGGTCTCCTACCATCAAAATTGTTCTTGGTTTTCATGAAACTGTTGAAGGTGAATCTAGCTCACAAGATGAGGCAAGGAACTCTAATGAAAATTCAGAAATGATCAACCAGGAGATAAGAGGTCAACCCCATCAACAACCAAGGAAAGATAGTATTCAAAGAAAAACATTTACTCCTAACTATGGAAGTGATAATTGGTTCTTTCCTTTGATGAATAATGTTGAATGTTTTAGATGTCATAATTTTGGACATGTTGCAGCTAGATGCAGAAGTAGAATGATTCAAGCTAATAAACATAACATAGAAAGATCATCATTTTCCAGGTGCTTTAAGGGATATTGTTTTTCTTGCAATATGTTTGGTCACAAAGCTATTGATTGTAGTAGAAGGGATATGAAACATATAAGATGTTATGATTGTAACAAGTTTGGGCATATGGCAAAGGAATGCAAGAAAATTTTTTGCCACCATACCAAAAGAAGAAAACATCATCACAATTGAAGGTATTGAAGAAGAAGGAATTGTCGTCGGAAAGATGTGGTATAGCTTAGTATAGAGACATAACAAACCCAACAAGAGCTGAAAGTGGGAAACTTCAATATTCCAATTCTCATACGCAATTATTATCAAGACAAGTTGCATATATACACGAGTTGGAAGTTGCACAATTGCGTATTGGTTGGATTGATGAAGAAGCAGTGGGATAGACTCAGGAAAAGGGGTTTGATATGATTCAATCAATTATCAATTATATTTTTTGTTCTAATTGATGATGATTATAGTCTGCTAATTATGCATAGAAGTTATTTTGGCCCTCATAAGTTGTTAATAACTTGATGAATAGCTAGTTGATGATGACGCCTTGATGATTGTTACTGACAAATGCAATGATTAGATCAGACAATGAACAATAGGCATAGGTTCACGGGGGGCATATGCTTCTAATAATGCATTGTTGGCATTATAATAGAAGACCTTGGTACATGATGATACTTATATTGTTTGATTCACATAGTTGCTTTTTGATGATGGACATATACAAGTTGTTGATCTTGATGATGCTGATAGATGCTTATGGTGCATATCATATATAGTGTATGATAGTTGTTGATGACTATCATGGTCTTGCTTAGATCATTGGTCCCTATTATAAATGTCATGTATATGTCATCTAAAGACCTATGATGCATGGGAAGGATGATGTGATAATTGCACATTTTCAGTCATGTATAAATAATTGGTATATCCCCACTTGGTTGGGTAGATGAGTCAAATTTGGTATATCCCCACTAGACTAGGAGATTTATGTATGATTCATTTGTGGTAGGAAAGTCATACTCACATAGTTGAGTTATAGAGTCATGTTATTCATTTGGAAAATATATTTCCAGACTTTGCATGTGCTCAGAAAGAGCATGGATGGTTTATTGCATCTCAGCATGTACAAAGGGGGAGTTTAATCAGAGAATTCAGCATGTACCTAGGGGGGAGAGTATCTTGGTGTTATTTGACATATCTAACATGTTATATAGCTTGTCATAATAAACACCATTATGGTTTCCATCAAGACCAAAGGGGGAGATTGTTGGCATTATGGTATAGGTGTTGTCCTTGATGGAAATTCTCATATATGATGAATGATGACAGTTCACATTGTAGCAGGTTAACAACAAAGGATTACAGATCAGACTTTAGAGATTGAAGAAAGAGAATGATTTAAGAAGTATACGTTGGTTCACTTTGTCCAAGTAGTGTATACATCCGAGTCCACAAAAAAAAAAGGAGCGTATACGTATACACACTTTCACAGAAGGAAAAGTGTGTATGGGATGGAAAATCAATGATAATGAATACCTAGGGTCAATTCCATGGTATTAGCCCACATTATTGACCCATGGTAATGAGCGCGACAAAGAATCTTGATACCATAAAGGAATACCAGTAGCATAACTATGGTTTTGGTCCAAAGTATGGACAAAGGATCTAAGTATATAAGGAGAAGAAGATCAAAAGCCTAAGGCGTGAAGGTAATGAATATCTTATGATGAGTTAGATAAAAAAAAAAGTATTTTATGGGTTTCTGGTGCTTTTATTGATCTAAACTAAGGACGAACCTAAGTGGTTGATGATGGATGAGATCTAATGATGGATCAAGATCATAAGACTTGAAATGAATTATCATTATGTGGTATGATAATGGATAGTCCAGATCTATTTTATAACACATGTTTTATCCTTTATATGCTATGATCTGAGTATATGTGAAGGTTGGAATAGATCCAAAGATATAAGTATTTATCTACAGATCTATACGCTGGTACGCCTTGTAGAAGGCACATATACATGTTGGTTCGGCATTTTGAAGTAGCATATACATTATGAAATAAGATGTTTGAGGTTTCAGTTGGTTATGGTTGTTGATGTAGAGTTCTTAGTTCTTCTCTATGTTCTAGTGATAATGTTCTGAATGTTCAAATTTATTTATTGTGATTTATCTCAGTGTTGATGGGTTTTCAGTGCTTGGTTGTATTGCAGTGGTGATTGATTTTGAGCTTCAATGTTGCTGATGGGTGCAGTATGAAAATTGGATGAAACATGGCCTTCATATTGTGTTGTTGTGTACCAGGAGTATCCAGTCTAAAAATTTATGAAACATGGTCCCTGGATGAAGAGAGAAGATCGTAGACTTCTGTAGGCCGACGCCTATGTACTGGTAAACACATCGGCCAGTACAAGATCTAGGGGGTTGGAGCTCCCTTCTAGTAGTAGCTGGAGAACGAGTGAAGGAAGTAGCTTTTTGTAGGTCAGCACCTGTGTACTAGTAAACATATCGGCTTGTACAAGAGCTGCAGGGTTGTAGCTCCCTTCTAGTATAAGCTAGAGAATGAGAGAAGGTTGTAGCCTTTTGTAGGTGGGTGGCTACATATTGGTATGAATTTGCATCAGTACACAATTGTAAACTAGTTTTTCCTATATTAAAAGAAGACAGAGATGACAACAATAGGTGGTTTTTCTCTCGCATTGGGTTTCCACCTTAAATCTTGGTATTCATGTGTGTTTCTTATGTGTGATGGTTTATTCTATTATTACTGCACATGGTCACTATTTAAATGGTTAAAAAAGTATTGATGCACTGATTAAAGATCAACATATGATGAATTAACTGAACCATAAGTTCATTGTATATACGTTGGCTTCCTTGAGAACAGTTGTGTGTACATGTGAGTTGCCTTCACTAAAGTAGTGGATATAAATTTGATTAAGAAATGAAAAATTATTGACTGGTAAATACTGATTCACCCCGCCCCTCTCAGTATTATTCGCAACAACAGGATGAAATCTCAACATCGAATCCATGTCCTCCATGAAAAGCTCTCATCATACCCTTTGAGCATTAATTCATTACAATTTAATAAACCCTCGATACAAATTATCACCTTATATAATTGTATTTATACATACATACATATATATAACTTTAGTTATACATATATGTGTAATGCTCCTTTTGTAGTAATTTTTACACTTCATCGTTTTTATTATAGATGTAAATACATGTATTTTATAAGAAGACATTTCGCTCACGCATTTTAGTAAACACTTTGCTACCATAGTCATTCTTGACAATATTTTGTCACTAGGGGGTACTTGACCAATTTCAAATGAATATTCACAACGAGGTAAATAAATCACATCAAGCACATATATAAGTCATTCTCTTCAACAACATTAACATAACAAGTTCACATTAATGTAGAACATAAGTTTAAACTCTAGAATACTAAGCCTTGTCTAGGGATTGTGTACACATCATACAAGTAAATACAATACATGATACTTAGAAACCATGGAAAATACTTGAATCAAGGCTTATAGCCAAAACCCATAAATTTACATAACAATAGATAGACTAGATATCAAACATGGTACTTATCTGTATTAACAAGTCGACTAGATACAAGCTCTCCACATTCTACCAAGCCATAAACCTAATGGTTCGTTAGCTCAACCACTAAGTCACCCCCAAGTTGTGACTTCAACTCCAAAGGAAATGGTAACCGAAAAATATTTGTGTCTCTATGACCAAGGGGGCCAACCCAACTATCATGCTACTCCAGGTCTCTAGGGACCCTCCAAGCCATAAATTGACATCAAGTTCCCACCAGAACTCCATGGTCACCAAGCCATAAACAGGGTCAACAAACCCTTAGAGCACAAAACTCCCAGAGCCAGTATTGGGGCTCACACGATAAACAATATGCATCCATATGGCATAGTTAACTTAATAACCATACCTCAACCAATCTCGAGTGCAACCCCAAGAATCACTAGCCATGAAACAATCTCAAATTTCTTCGTCAAACTCACTGACTAATCCGCCCTTACCTCCTACAATATTAACTACCCACAATTCCCAAAAAATACCCTTCTCTCTCTCTCTTTATATATATGCATGGACCTAACTTCCCATGTGGCACCCTCTATATGCCTCATGGGCCCTAGGTGCACTTTTCACTAGAATATCCAATCGTTTCCTTTTCCTTTGGAGTTTCACCCCCTTACTCTTTCCATGGAGTCGGATCTACAACTAGCCTTATTTTATTAATGTTTAAGGATATGTATATTTAAATTATTTACAATATTCACATTGTGGCACCTCTATCCACTTAGCCAAAAATTGACATATCATTATCTTTGCGACTACATGGGAACGCAAGCAAATAAAGTAATTCTGGCTCACCAGCCTAATATAAAAGGTACATGTATTTACATCTCATAATAGGTGGAGATATTACAACCTTCCTAGGTACAATATTGCATATTTTTTCATATTTCATTGTTTTAGTCACTAATGGATGCTAGATACAAGCGTTTGGTAAAATTTGATGCTTTTTCCATCTTTTTTTTTGTGTTTCTTCATTTTTATTATGACATATTCTCTTCAAATTTCTTCTAAATTATGGTAACATAATGAAAAATCTCACATACTTCTCGCTAGAGATAACGTAACATTGAGAAATGCAGTAGAGAACATGAAAACATTCTAGCCATCCTGGATATAACCATATGGTGCTTGCAAGTGTCGGTCAAGACTATAGCTTCCAATTTCCCACCTAATCTAAACAAGTACTTGCAAAGCACTATATACCTGGGAGGTCCCTTTCGTGCCTCAAGTATGTAAATATCAAACATGAAGATAATATATTTTAATGTGTTGAATACAATGCATTTGGATCCTTGACCTTCCCTCTTGCATTCTTTGTTGCATTCACCAATAATGACTTTTAAATAATTCATTGCATCATTTAAAGAAAGATATTTTAATAGAATGGAATGCACATCATCGTGCCTTGTCGAATTGTGGAGGAGTAGGAGTGGGGAGGTTTATGTTCCTTGCTTCGTACACCATCTTTCTGCACATATTTTAATGTTTGAAATTTTTTAAGAAATCGTGCTTCATTGAAGTGCAGAGGTGTGCAAGTGAGGAGTCTTATGTTCCTTTCTCCACACATCATCCTTTGACACATATTTGAAAGTTTTATGTTATCATTTTGAAGCAAGGAAACCCACCTTTGAAGCAACTGTATCAATGATTCTTTAATAATGTTAAATCTAATCATTGTTATATATATCTATTATATATATATATCTATATATATATATATATATATATTATATATATATATATTAATATATATATATATATATATATTATATATCATGTTTTTTTTAACAAATATGCGTATAGTTTATATTAAAAAAATTGTGCCCATTCACAAAAAAATCGGGTCTTTACATCAACTTATCCATGCTTCAACAAGATGATAAAATTTCTTAGTCAATCTAGACTATTGTAGTAGATATGGCTATCCCACTTACAAAAATTTCCCATTCTGGTATATCTACAACTATAACTTCGACATAATTGAAATAAGAGGTCTATACATTTACGGTTCATCATTTTGTTAGAACAAAAACAAAAAAAATACAGAGGTGGTCAGATATCCATAGGAGATGGGATGTTTAGATCTAGGGCTGGGGAGGCATATTCTAAGTCTTTGAAATTCTCCTGGTCTATTAATCCCTCCATGTTTGCATCCATACCATCCTCCATGGATTCCACATTGATCTTCAAATTTTTCAACTGATGGCGCAATGCATCCACTTCATCCTCCATTTTCCTGATGTGTTCCCATTTCTCAATCTCCCTTTCCTACATGGTCATGTTCTTATGCATTTGCTAGTGCATGCTACATTCGAGTTCTAATAGTGCTTCTCGTAGGTCCCAGTTATCTTTAACACAGGTGAGACAGGAGGGTCCATCTCTACGACCATGCACTGAGGAGTCGGCCCACAGCCCACTAGAACTTGGCTTGTGGCTTACCCACGTGACCGACCTAGAAATATCTTCCATACCTTGCAAGTAGGCTTATGAAACCTTTCTTTTTATCAATATCTGGAAACTGGCACTGTTTTCCACAATCTCACACAACTAGGAACCCTCTCTTGCCCACAAAAGATTGCCCTAATCTGCGACAAGTATGCACCACCCAACCTTATGTTGATTCTAATTATCCTACCTCTCCCAAAGAGAATTACAAACCCACCCGGTGTCCCAAATCCAGTCTAACTACAAATACTTAGAACAACCCAAGCCTAGAACCCGCAACCTTCTAATTATACTAAAAATTTCTTTATTTTCCTTTAAAACCTTAGATAGGCAGACCTTCCTACCCTCATTTTCACTCTTCTCAGCATAATTCCTAGCCTTTGTGACATTGAAATGGATACACAACAACCTTGTCTCTAGCCACCAGGCTTTCTCGGAGGCCACAGTCCCACTCTCAAACCTTAAAACAAACAAAATCCACATACTGGTTTGCACTTTATAACTGCTGCCTAGTCAGCGGTGATGTAGAGATAAGTGAGAAGATTGTTGCAATTGAGATCTCATGAGTACTCCATCATAATTCCACCCTCATCCATTAATTTCCCACCAATCTACTAATCTCCATTAGTCATCCCTAAAATGATCCCACCAGTGAGCCTGACTTCACCGAGGTCTTGAATTAATTTTTTCTTCATGAAACTGAAATCCCTACAGACACCCGAGGTGTTGTGTCATCCAATTCTCCAAGAGCCATGACAAAAATGGTGAGGCTGCGCACTATGACTTAATATTGAAACAAGTGTGGTACAAAATTTCCATTGGACACCACATTTCAAGGGATTTTGGATGTCTGACTTGCCATGAATCTGCATGGCTAGCAGGAGCTTGCAGAGGGTGATGCAACAAGGGAAGTAGGAACTCAGTTTGGTGGTTATAACATAAAGGGGATGGTTAGAGAGGGGAGGGGAGATAGGGAAGGGTGAAGAGGAGGGTAATGAGGAAAGGGAGGGGGAATGGGAGAATGGGGAAGGAAGGTGGGATAGACAGGGGTGATAGGAAGGGGCGGGGGGGAGGAAGATGCCAGGAGAGAGTTAGGGGTAGGAGGGGGGGATTCATATCATTATGGTCTGCTAGATGCAAATTTTCTACTTCCATAACTATCCTTTGAGACTCTATTGTTGGAATTATGATATAGGTGTTATCCTTGATGGAAACTCACATATATGATGAATGATAGTAGTTCACAGTGCAATAGGTTAACATCAAAGTATTATAGATTAGACTCTAGAGGTTGAAGAAAGAGAATGGTTTAAGAAGTATACGTTGGTTCACTTTGTCCAAGTAGTGTACACATGGCGGTTAACAGAACAAAATGAGGGTATACATATGCACACACTTTCATAGAAGGAAAAGTGCGTATGTGATGGAGAATCAAGGTTTTGGTCCAAGGTTGTGGTTTAAGGTATTGGTCTGAGTTTTTGGTATGAGGTATTGATCTAAGGTTTTGGTCTGAGGTGTTGCTCTAAGGTTTTGGTCTGAGGTTTTGGTACGAGGTATTGGTCCAATGTTTTGGTCTGAGGTATTGAAAAAGAATCTAAGTATATAACAAGGAGAAGATCAAAAGGCTAAGTGTGCAAGTAATGAATATCTTTTGAAGAGAAAATATGCATGTTATGGGTTTCTGGTGCTTTTCTTGATATGAGCTAAGGATGAACCTAAGTAGCTAATGATGGATGAGATCTGATGATGGATCAAGATCATAAGACCTCAAATGTATTATCATTATGTGGTATAATAATGGATAACCTAGATCTTGATGCTAATGCATGTTTTATTCTATAAATGTTATGATCTAGGTATGACTGAAGTCTGGAATAATTGTGAAGTTTTCAGTTAGTATTTGCAGATGTATACGTTGCTTCACCTTGGTCAAGGTACATATACATATTGGTTCGGTACTTAAAAGTAGCATATAAATTATGAGACAGATGTTTCAAGTTGCAGTTGGTTCTAGTTGTTGATGCAGAGTTTTGGGTTTTGCTCTGTGTTCTAGTGACAGTGTTCTAAATGTTCAGACTGATTGATTGTGATTTTCTTCAGCGTTGATGGGTTTTCAATGATTGGTTGTATTACATTGGTGATTATTTTGAGCTTTAATGTTTCTGATGGGTGCAGTATGAAAATTTGATGAAACGTGGCCTTCATATTGTGTTGTTGTGTGCCAGGAGTATCCATTCTGAAAATTAATGAAACGTTGTCCCAGGGGGAAGAGAGAAGGTCGTAGCCTTTTGTAGGTTGATGCCTGCGTACTGGTAAACATATCTTCCAGTACAAGAGCCAGGGGATTGGAGCTCCCTTCCAGTAGCATCTGGAGAACGAGTGAAAGTTGGAGCCTTCTGTAGGCTAGTGCCTACATACCAGTAAACATATCAGCTAGTACAAGAGCTACGGGGTTGTAGCTCCCTTCTAGTAGAAGCTAGAGAACGAGAGAAAGTTGTAGCCTTCTGCAAGTGGGTGCCTATGTACTAGTATGAGCCTATGCTAGTACAACATTGTAAACAGGTTTTTATTATATTAAAAGAAGACAGAGATGACAAAAACAGGTGGTTTTTCGCCTACATTGGGTTTCCACCTTAAATCTTGGTGTCCACGTGTGTTTCTTATGTGTGATAGTTTATTCTATTATTACTGCACATGATTACTATTTAACTGAATCATAAGTTCACTGATAAACATATGATGAATTAACTGAATCATAAGTTCACTGGATATGCATTGGTTGCCTTAAAGATAGTTGCATGCACACATGAGTTCCCTTTCTTGAAGTAGCATATATAAATTTGAGTATGAAATGAAAATATTATTGATTTGATAAATATTGATTCACCCCCCCTCTCTATATTATTTCCAACAATTGGTATCAGTGAAGGTCCTTTGGAAAAAGCTTGATCGCTTGAAGGATATCCGTAGAAACAATGGGAAAGAAGTTAAAGAAGAAAGCGCCTCAGAAAAGGAAGACATATCAAAGGAACAATGACAACATGAGAGACAATTGGCCATCACGTGGAAGCAAGTATTCAGATTCAGAATCACCTCAGATTAAAGATGAACAAGCAAAAGAAGTATTAGGTACAAATTTCTGGTCGTTTGGTGATTCTTTTCTCTATTCATGCAATGTTGAAGATAATGAAAGTGATAGTGAAAGAAATAGAGAGGCAGAAGTTAAAAGACTCATACATAAAATTACAGATAAACAAGATCTAGCTAACAAAAGGGAGTGTGCCTTCAAGGAAGAAGTTACCAGATTAATAGCTCAGTTGGGGGAAGGAAACAAAGTAAGGAAGTAGTACAAGGAAAAGGAAGATCAATGTCAAAAGCTACAGGATGAAGTGACATCATTAAAATATGAAGTAAACGAAAAGATTTCAACAATTAAGAGACTTAAAGGTAGATACGGTTACTATGATACTCTTGAAGCTGACATCACCTCTCTAAAAGAAGATCTTGAAAATTCGAATAAGCAGAATGAAGAACTACCTCGAGCAAATGAAGAACAAGAGAATGATATTATCAAGTTAAGGCAACAAGTGGAAGAAGGAAGAAAGGCTGAAGAAATCATGACGAAGAAATATGTTGAAAAGGAAGAGCAATATCAAGTTGAAGTAAATATCCTAAAAGGTAAATTAGAAGAAAAGGATAAATTTTATGATTTCAAGACAGTACTAAGATTTTGGATGACATTCTTGGTAGTCAAAGGTCTGCTTCCATCAAATATGATCTTGGTTTTTGTGAAATTGTTAAAGGTGAATCTAGCTCATAAACTAAAGCAAGGAACTCTGATGTGAAATGTGAAATGATCAACAAGGAGATAAGAGGTCTACCCCATAAACAACCAAGGAAGGAAAGTCTTCAAAGAAAATAATTTACTCCTAACCATGGAAGTGATAATCAATTATTTCCTCTGACGAATAATGTTGAATTCTTTATAATTCACAATTTTGGACATGTTGCAGCAACATGCAGAAGTAGAATGGTTCAAGCTAATAACCGTCACGCAGAAAGAACATAAACTTCCAAGTACTTTAAGGGATATTGTTTTTCTTGCAATATGTTTCGTCACAAATATATTGACTGCTATAGAGGGAATATGAAACATATAAGATGTTTTGCTTGTAACAAGTTTGGGCATATAGAAAAGGAGTGCAGGAGAAATTTTCGGCCAACATATCAAAAGGAGCAAACATCATCACACTCCAAGGTATGGGATAAGAAGGAATTACAGTCAGAGGGATGTGGCATAGCTTAGTATATAGACATAACAGACTCAGGGGGAGATGAAAGTGTGGAACTTCAGTATTCCAATTCTCATACACAGTTATCATGAATACAAGTCACGTATATATGCGAGTTAAATTTTGCACAGTCATGTATATGATGTTTTGAGGAAGAAGCAGTGGGATAGACTTAGGAAAAGGGGTCTAATATGGTTCAACCAGTTATCAATTATATTTTTTGTTTTAATTGATGATGATTACAGTCTACTGATGATATGTAGAAGTGCTTTTGGCCCTCATAAGTTGTTAATAAGTTGATGAATAACTAGTTGATGATGATACCTTTATTATTCTTACTCACAAATGAAATGATCAAATCTGATAGTGAACAGATGACACAGGTCCAGGGGGAGAAAATGCTTCTAATAATTCATTATTGGCATTATACATGACGATACTTATATTGCTTGATTCACATAGTTTCTTTGATTTAGATGAATCTTTTGATGATGGAAATATAGAGGTTGTTGATCTTGATGCTACTGATAGATGCTTATGGTACAGATCATATATGGTGTATGATAGTTGTTGATGACTATCATGGTCTTGTTTAGATCATTTTTCCTTGTTATAAATGTCATGTATATCATTTGATGTAAAGGTCATGTAAAGACCTAATTTGTAACCCCACTATGCATGGGAAGGATGATGTAATAATTGTTATTTCAGTCATGTATAAACATTTGGTATATCCCCACTTGCTCAGGTGGATGAGTCAAATTTGGTGTATCCCCACGTGGTTGGGTGGATGAGTCAAATTTGGTGTATCCCCACTTGGTTGGGTGATTAATGTATGTATGAGTCATTGGTCTTAGGGAGGTCATACTCACTTATTTGAGTTATAGAGTCATGTTATTCTTTTGAAACATATATCTACATACTTTGCATGTACTAAGGGGGAGCATGGACAACATAGTGTATCTCAAAGAGAATATCTTCGTCCACCCTTTGTCGTTGATGTTAAAGGGGGAGAGTATCTTGGTGTTGTTTGATATATCTATTAGGTTCTACAACTTGATGTAATAAACACCAATATGGTTTCCATCAAGTCCAAAGGTGGAGATTGTTGGCATTATGATAAGTGTTGTCCTTGATGGAAACTCACATATATGATGAATGATAGTAGTTCACAGTGCAATATGTTAACAACAAAGGATTACAGATAAGACTTCATAGATTGAAGAAAGAGAATGGTCTAAGAAGTATACACTAGTTCACTTTGTCCAAGTAGCATACACATGGAGGTTAATAGAACAAAAGGAGCATATACGTATGCACGCACTTTCGTAGAAGGAAAAGCGTGTATGGGATGAAGAATCAAGGTTTTGGTCCGAGGTATTGGTCAGAGGTTTTGGTCCGAGATTTTGGTCCGAGTTTTTGGTACAAGGTATTGGTTTGAGCTTTTGGTTTGAGGTATTGACAAAGGATCTAAATATATAAGAAGGAGAAGATAAAAAAGCTAAGTGTGCAAGTAATCAATATCTTATGAAGAGCAAATATGCATGTATGTATTTCTCGTGCTTTTCTTGATCTAAACTAAGGATGAACCTAAGTGGTTGATGATGGATGAGATTTGATGATGGATCAAGGTCATAAGACCTAAAAGGTATTATCATTATGTGGTATGATCATGGATAATCTAGACCTGGATGCTAACGCATGTTTTATTCTGTAAATGTTATGATCTAGGTATGACTGAAGCCTGGAATAGTTGTGAAGTTTTTTGTTAGTATTTGTAGATGTATACACTAGTTCTCCTTGGTGACGGCATGTATACATGCTAGCTAGATACTTAAAAGTAGTGTATACATTATGAGATATGATGTTTGAAGTTGCAGTTGGTTCTAGTTGTTGATGCAGAGTTTTGGGTTCTGCTCTATGTTTTGGTGAATGTGTTCTAGTGACAGTGTTTTGAATGTTCAGATTGATTGATTGTGATTTGCTTCAGTGTTGATGGGTTTTTAGTGATTGGTTATATTAAAGTGGTGGTTGATTTTTAGCTTCAATGTTTCTGATGGGTCCAATATGAAAATTGGATGAAACATGGCCTTCATATTGTGTTGTTGTGTACCAGGAGCATCCAGTCTAAAAATTAATTAAACGTGGTCCCTGGGGGAAGAGAGAAGGTCGTAGCATTCTGTAGGCTGGTGCCTACGTACTGGTAAACATATTGGCTAGTACGAGAGCCAGGGGGTTGTATATCCCTTCCAGTAAAAGCTGGATAACGAGTGAAGGTTGGAGCCTTTTCTAGGTTGGTGCCTACGTACTAGTAAACATATTGGCTAGGACAAGAGCTAGGGGGTTGTAGCTCCCTTCTAGTAGAAGCTAGAGAGCGAGAGAAGTTTGTAGCCTTCTACAGGTGGGTGTTTTTGTACCAGTATGAGTCTGAGCCAGTAAAACATTGTAAATAGGTTTTTCTTATATTAAGAAAAGATAGAGACGACAACAACAGGTGGTTTTTATCCCGCATTGGGTTTCCACCTTAAATCTTGGTGTTCATGTGTGTTGCTTATATGTGATGGTCTATTTTGTTGCTACTACACATGGTTACTCTTTAAATGGATAATAAAGTACTGATTAAATATTATCATATCATTGATTAATTGAATCATAAGTTTACTTGATATATGTTGTTTTCCTTAAAGATAGTTGTGTGCACTCGCAAGTTCCCTTCATTGAAGTAGCGTATATAAATATGAGTATGAAATGAAAAATTTATAGATTTGATAGATATTGATTCACACCCCACCTCTCAGTATTATTTCCAACATTTGCTTCCTACCTACATATCTATCTTCATTTTCTTAAGGAATTTTTGTGATGATAACGACATCGTTTATAACACATTTTTCCTCCTCCAGATGGCTTGCCTTATTGGCCTTTATATCAGCATCATGATTATTTCCCCTCAAGACATGATACAAGGTCACCGAGTTCAAAGTAGGGAGAAATTTATGGGCTCATAATGATTTGATTCTGGTTAGAGATCTTAGCCTTTGAAGTGTTAAACATATGCCTTATAACGATCATGGAGTCTCCTATCAATTGAATCTTTTTTATCCCATTTCTTTGTGCCAACATTAAACCCGGGAGCATTCCATAAGCTTCAGCTTAGTTATTGGCCTTTCAGCTAGCCCCCAAGCATAACTAAATTCAATGATTCCTTCAGGATTAATGAGAATCCCTCCCCCTCCTACCACCCCATATATATAACATGCCTTTTATTAAAATAATAATATACATTTTTTTTTAATTAATACTTTGTTGAATCTACTAGTAGATCCATATTTCTACCTCGGATGACTTATTTTCATTAAACATTACAAAATTTATACCTAAAATAACTATATGAATACATGTACAACTACCACTAATTAATGTTTGAAAGTTTCCTCATCGAAGCGCGAAGGTGTGTGAGTGTGGTAATTTATGTTCCTTTCTCCGTACACCATCTTTCCACACATATTTGAAAGCGGTATGTTTTCATTTTGAAGTAAGAAAACCCACCTATGACCCAATTGTAACAACAATTATTTGATAATGTTAAATCTAGTGAAAATTATATATAATTTTTTTTATTAAAATAATATATATACATTTTTGTTAATTATTATTTAGGAAAATATTTTGCAAGGAATGCTTCCTCCCCATGACATCTAGGACCCACGTAAATTAATAGTAGCTTTGAATGTCAATGACTAACTGAAAGGAATTATTGAGTGTAGACGTAGCTGTGTGGACGAGTCATGTGTAGAAGAAGTTGTGCAGAGGTGGTTGTGCAAAAGGAAGTTGTTCAGAGGAAGTTTGTGCGAAGAACAAATGCTTGTGCGCAGAGATTTCACTGAGCATAAAACTTTGTGTGGGGAGAATCAATTAATTAGTGATAGAGGCACAAACTATGCTACATCACAGCTATTAATATTGTTCAAATAGTCATCAAATGAGACAGGGATGTAGGAATCATTATTTTTCATTCAATCTAAGTTATTGAAACAAAATGGGAATTTCTATAGCCAATTTGTCTTCTTTATGCAAATTATATTCTTCGTGAAAATATTTTTTTAAGAGAAGCAAAGGTCTTAATAGTACTTGTTAGTGTTTTGTACTATATATGGAGTAGTGACACAATAAAAGTGGATTTCCATTGAAGGTAACACTTTTGCATTGTTAACTAGTTTTTTTGTTGAGTCTGTGTTTTTGACCTTTTGTCAAAAGACAATGTACAAAAGATAGTGATATTGTCCTTGCTATTATGAACCATGTTTTTCCTAAAAAATACATAACTTTTACCATTAGCATATGCATAAGTCTATGTTTTGCATAATTTAAAAAAAAATATGTCTATTTTACCTTTATTATCATTATATGTCTCTCTTTCCCCTAGAGTCATGAAGGCTCATGCTTTCAAATATCTCACTTTAAATGGGGTAATGTGATTTATGTTTGATCTCCTATGATATTTTTCCAAAACATGTTTACCATGATGGGATTTTTTAACATTTCTTTTCTTAAAACTAACTTTGTGTTTTTTTGGGTAGTTTTCTTTTCTTAAATGAGTTTTGTGGTTTTCTTGAAACTTTGCTTGACAATTATGATTTCATATTGCAAAGGAAAATTTCACTAACATATCCATTTGAATTATTTTTCATTTTTTTATTTTAGTGTCAACATAATTATTTGTGGAACAACCAATAAAGATCCATTTTAACTATGATTCTAGAAACTATTGAGAGAGATCAAATCTCTTGAGGTGTAGACCTAATTTTAAAGTGCAAAACTTAAAAAACAGTTTTTCACCATGATATATTTGATCCCTCTCACCTCTTAATATATTTTTTCTGAGATGCCTTTATATTGCTTACGCACACACCATGTGTGATTTTCATTGTTTAAATTTCCTTTTTGTATACACGAGTATAGATCCATCATTAACTATGGATCTAGCAAACACCTAGATGGATCAAATCTCCTGAGGTACAACCATTTTTAGACTCCAATGGACATTTGGATTATATAGAATACACAATTTAAACTTACAAGTCCAATAAATCTTTAAAAGAGTTTAGACAAAATTGACTAAAAAGTATATCTAAAAAATGATCAAAATGTGGAATGAGAAGACTACCAAAAATCTTTTAACCATAAAATTTATTTATTTTCAATCTTTTAATGATACATAGTTTATTATATACGTAGTTGAGAATGAAATAGTTTACATAATATGAGCATAAAAATATTTTATTTATTTACATTGTGGCATTAATTTCTTTTTTTATTAATATATATTTAAGTACATCTTAATATTACTTAACTATGGATATTGAAATATGTTATTTATAATCAATATTGAATTCTATTATTATTATTATTTAAATGACACGTATCTTTTTTATATTAGGGCTTCAATGAATAACACAGCTCAACTCTATTATTCTCAATATAGAATAATTGAACTTTTTTACTTTCAATTACTTATCTATTATCACATACCTTCTCACCATAAAACATTAAAATATTTTATTATCATTAACACGCACACACACACACACATATATAGATAGATAGATATATTAAAATTAATTAATTAACATGGATATTCAAATAATTCATATAACTTCTATATTCAAGTATTTTTAAAGAGTATAAGAACCATATATCTTCTTTTTTGATATTCTATTATGGCTGATAACATGAGATATTTTTTCCACATCTCTTTCAAATTGGGTTGTAATATCAACTACCTTAGATTCATCTTAATGGAGGATCTAGCAAGAATGAAGGGATATCAAATCTCTTGAGGTGCAAATATCTTTTAGAGATGGACATTTTGATTGTCTAGACTAAATAAATTAAACTTACTACTCCAACAAGTATTTTACACCAAATTGACCAAAAAAGATACCTAAAAAAGAATCAAAATGTAGAATAATATAACTAGAAATGCTTTAACCCTAAACTTTTATTTATTTTTCAAATTTTTAACTATACATAATAATATATACATACTTTATATTGAAATATTTATTATTGATAACTTTAAAATATTAAAATTTTGAATCTTCTCTCTCTCTCTCTCTCTCTCTCTCTCTCTCTCTCTCTATATATATATATAATAATGTAATTGATATTGAAATAAATTAGTTAAGATGGATATTCAATAATTTATATAATTTTATATTGAAATATTTTTTTACAAGAATATGACTATATATATCTTTCACATTAAAATGTGAAAATTAATCTAGCTTTAATTACTTTATATTGATAAGGATTATATAAAATTCTCTTACTTCACATGGACATTGAAATATTTTATTATGAACGATAATCAAAAATATATATGTTTTACATCTCTCTCATACTAGGTTCCCTTATATAGGGCTGTAACATAAATGAGCCAAGATCCATATTTAACTTTGAAAGAGAGGGATCAAATCTCTCCAAGTGAAATTCTCTTTTTTGTGTAGAAAAACTTGAGGAAATATTTATAGGTCCAGAGATTTTATCCATGCAGGAAAGATAGATCTAAGTTTTTTTATAATAACTATACTTTGGGACTATTATATATTATTTTATATTTTTATTTATATTTCTCATAATTATAAAATAAAAGAAACAAATCATCTAATACTAAGTCCATGGGATCTTTCATTTCAATTTATCATTTTTTAATTATAAATTACAATATGTAAATATTTGAATATTTTATTGTTATTCATATATTTTATTTCAATAAAATAAATTATAAATATATATACATTGTTTTTTTATAAATTAATATATCAAAATTTGTAAACTTAACATAATAGATTAATGTAGTAAAAATAAAATATTTTGGTAAAAGATTTTATATTTTATATTTTAATAGCTCTATAATATCTATAAAATTATTTGAAACACTAATAAACTAAGAAAAAACAATATTATAAAAGCTTATTTACATTAATAATAATAAAAAGTCTCACTCTTGAATTTTATTTTAAAATTTATTAATTTTTTATTTATAAACCTTTTTAGAATCCAACCGATTAGAAAAGTATATAAGAATATTTAACCTTAATTTTTCTTCACATATTGGTAATATTCTTCATATGTCAATAACACTATAAAACTAATCATTATCACTTTGAATACAGAGTTAGTAACCATTGATTCAAAAGAGTCTAGATGTGTTGTCTAACCATCACTTTTGATGCACTGCTAAATATGATGTATTTTGTTTTTGGGTAAAGTGAAACAACACAAACTAAACTAAAAAACCATTCCTCAAATATGCATGAAACTAAACCCTAAATCCTATTCCAAATATGTTCAAAAATTTGAGAAAAGAAGCTTAAAAGGAGAGTAAAAACCATGGTGGAAAAGTGAAATAATGTCTTAAAGAGTTTATATTTTAAATGTTATTTGCTCTATCAATATCTCTAAAACTCTTTGAAAACACTAATAGCCTAAACATAATAATAGTATAAAGTCATATTTATATTAATAATTAAAAAATATCTTTTCTCACTCTTGAATTTTATATTTAAATGTATGAATATTTTTCAGGTTACAATGTAGAACAAAGTAAGTTATAAAAGAATATAAAAGGATAAAAATATTTAACCTTATATTTTCTTCACATATTGGTAAATTTTATTAGTAACACTACAATATTAAGGTTATCTCTTTTCCCTTTGAATGCGGATATAGTCCTCATTGATTTAAAACCTCATTATAAGCCTAGATGCACAGTCCAAGAAAATTAAATAGCCATTACTTATGATGCATTACTGAAGTTGATCTTTTGGGTAAAGAAAAACATTTGAATGCAAATATAGTCCTCATTAATTCAAAACCTCATTATAAGCCTAGATGCATAGTCCAAGAAAATTGAATAGCCATTACTTATGATGCATCATTGAAATTGATCTATTGGGTAAACAAAAACAATAGACTCACAAAATAAACCCAAAAAGGCATTCCACAGATATGCCCAAAATTGGATTCTAAATCTTATTCCAAATATGCACAAAGATTTGGGAGAAGAAGTCTAAGAGTAAAAACATGGTGAATAAAATGTTAATTTGGAAATTCAGTGACAAATTTGAACTATGGGATGTGATTCTGTTGGGTTGTGTTATATTCTTTCCACAACTAGCCCATATAGTTAACTCGGGGATTAGAGGGGGGCTAGAGCCCCCCTTTGTTGCATCAATTATCTAGCAGGGGGTCACAGGGGGTTTGAGGCATACCCGTAACCTCATTTTATGGGGTCCAAGGCAGTGCCTCAGAAAATTTTGGTTTTGGACCCTATGTTAGGATGGCCGGACCCACCTATGGTTTTGTTCATGATTTTTGCACATGTTTTTGGACGCGATGGTTTTCGGTCCACAGTAATGCATGCTTCGGCATGTATAAATATGTATAATAACATTGAAAGGAACATAATGAAAAATCAAGTTGGTAGTCTTGGTTTTGGGATCCAGGGGAAAATTTCTAAGTATATGTGTTTTATGTGTTATGCTCTCGCATTATTTATTTTTTGTGTTTTATAACTTGTATGGAGGTAATTTATGTACAGGGTTAAAACCTACATTTGGTATCAGAGTTGTTTTGGCTTGAAGGGGACGCCTTGGTTACTCAGGGGTTTTGCTCGGGCCTATGGTAGACCCTGTTCAGTGGGAGATCTGTGAGATCGATTCTATTGGTGAAAGACGATGGTGAATAGTGGAAAGATAGAGATCGAGAAATTTAATGGTCAGAGTTTTCAGTTGTGGAAACTCAAGATGGAGGATCTACTGGTGGATAAAGATCAGTGGATCCCGGTAGATCTGGGTACTAAACCAATGGGAGTGTTCGATGAAGAATGGAAGAAGTTGGATCGAAAGGTAAAGATCACAATACGATTGTGTGTCTCAGATTCAGTATTGTTGAATGTATCAATGGAAGCTACGGTGAAGGCTTTGTGGGACAAGTTAGGGACTTTGTACCAATCTAAGTCTCTGGTGAATAAACTGTTCCTACGGAAAAAGTTGTATAACCTCAGGATGAAAGATGGAGACTCGGTGAAAGAGCATCTGAATACATCTAATACTGTGGTAAGTCAATTAGCATCTGTTGATATTAAAATTTCAAATGAAGATAAGTGCATCAGTTTGTTGTGTTCTCTACCATATTCATGAGATAGTCTGGTTATTGCAATAGGTAGCAAGGCAACTGCCTTGCAGTTTGATGAAATAGTCTCATCCTTACTGACGAAGGAGATGAGACTAAAAAATATGGAGAGCAAAAATGGTGATGCCTTGTCTGTACGAGGATGGTCCCAGAACAGAAACAAAAATAAGTCATCAAGTGGGAGATCTAAATCTAGAGGATGATCTAAATCTCCAAGAAAACCTGTAAAGGTGGTGTGCTAGAAATGCGGAAAGGAAGGGAACTACAAAAGGGACTGTAAATTTAAAGATCCTAACAAAGGAAAGGGATCTGATGATGCTCCTTCTACAGAGGCGAAAACCACCTCAGATGAAGGTGGGGATGTGTACTTGGCTTCTTCAAGTACACATGTAGATCATGAGGCATGGTTGATTGACTCAGATGCATCCTTTCACTTCACTCCCCATAGAGAGTGGTTCTACGAGTATGAGAAATATGATGGTGGTGATGTCTTCTTGGGGGCTGACAAGAAGGCTAGAATCATTGGTTGCAGAAAAGTAAAGTTGAAGTTGCAAGGTGGAAGGGTTAGAACATTTCCGGGTGTTTTGCATATTCCTACATTAGCCAAAAATATGATTTCTGTAAGCAAGCTAGATGATGTAGGTGTAAAAACAGTGTTCGAGAAGGATACCTGCAAAATGGTTCGGCGAGCACTGGTATTGATGTGTGGAGTTTGGATTGGAACTCTATACAAGCTGCAAGGTAGCACTGTTGTTGATGGGTGCAACATTTTTGTGGTTCCTTAAAGTGGAGCAGAAAATCTAGTGGTCTCTAGAGAGAAGACCAAGTTGTGGCATCAAAGGTTTGGACATATTGGGGAGAAGGGCCTTTGAATACTTCATGGTAAAGGTATGGTAGAAGGTATGAGTAATATCTCTCTAGATTTTGATTTCTGTGAAAATTGGGTATATGGGAAGTAGAATCAGGTGAGTTTCCCCTCTGGTGGTAAGAGGGTGAAATAGATATTAGAGCTTGTGCATAGTGATGTGTTTGGACCTGTGAAGGTTCCATCACTAGGTCAGTCTGTGTACTATGTATCATTTAGATGACTTATCAAGAAATACATTGATATATTTCCTTAAGAAGAAATCTGAAATCTTTGATAGGTTAAAAGAATTTAAGGCTCTCATGGAAAATCAGACAGAGAAGAAGATAAAGGTGTTGAGGAAAGATAACGGTGTAGAGTTTTGCAATAAGGAATTTGAAGAATTCTGTAAGTGTGGTATATCATGGCAGAAAACTACTCCATATACACCTTAGCAAAATGGAGTTGCAGAAAGAATGAACAACATATTGATGGAAAGGGCAAGAAGCGTGCTCAGTGGTGCGAGGTTAGGACAAGAATTCTGGGAAGAGGTGGTGGATATTGCATGTTACCTAGTCAACAAGTCACCTTCATCAGCATTGGAGGATAAGACTCCACAACAGGTATGGACTAGTAAGAAACCCTCTCTTTCACATCTAAGGGTATTTGGATGTGATGCATATGTACATGTTCCAAAGGAGAAATGAATCAAGTTGGATAGTAAATCTGAAAAGTGCATCTCTATTGGGTATAAGGATGGTTTAAAGGGTTATAAGCTTTGGAACCCAGTAATAAGGAAGGTTGTGTGCAGCCTAAATGTGGTGTTCAGAGAGGTGAAATATGTTATTAAACATGAAGTCCAACCATAGGAACCTGAGAAGATAGAGTTTGAGCTAAAGGAGGAAGAATCAGACTCTACAACAGAGGAGGAATTAAAAGATGAAGAGCCACAAAATCCAGATGTAAGAAGATCATTTCAAGAAACAAGGCAGCCAAAAAGGTATGGTCCATCTACTTTCTATTCAAATTTTGCTTTAACTATTACTAATGATGATCCCAGAACTGTGAAGGAAGTAGTAGATTTAGAGGATGGAAAACTCTGGAAGGAGGCCATGGTAGATGAAATGGCATGATTGCACAAAAATGAAGCTTGGGGTCTGGTGGAGTTTCCGACTAGAAGGAAACCCATTGGAAGAAAATGGGTGTTCAAGAAGAAGACAAATGCATAAGGAAAGGTGGAGAAATACAAAGCTCGGTTGGTAGAAAAAGGTTATTCCTAGGTGCCAAGAATTGATTTTGGTGATATTTTTTCTCCTATTTCCAAGGTAACTTCTATTAGATTACTTTTATCTATTGCTGCTGCTTTTGATTTTGAGGTAGAAAAGATGGATGTGAAGACAACATTTCTTCACAGGGATATGGAAGAGGAAATATACATGAACCAACTTGAATGCTTTACAGTCAAGGATAAGAGAGAACTAGTATGCAAGTTAAAGAAGTCTTTGTATGCATTAAAACAGTCACCAAGGATATGGTATCAGAAATTTGATACATTTATATGGGGACTTGGATTCACTAGAAGAAAAGCAGATCAGTGTGTGTATTTTAAATTAATTGGTGACCATGTTATTTATCTGGTCTTGTATGTGGATGATATGTTATTGGTTGGAAATGACAAAGAAATTATCTAGGATTTGAAGACCCAATTGTCCTCCAAATTCAACATGAAAGACCTTGGTGCTACAAAATATATTTTAGGCATGGAAATTAAAAGAGATCGGGCAAAGAGGCAGCTCTGGTTAAACCAGAGGAAGTATGTCAAGAAAATACTGCAGAGGTTTAATATGCAGGATATTAAATCGGTGAAGGTTCCTATTCCTGTAGGTGTGAGGTTATCTGCTGAATAGTGTCCCAAGACACAAGAAGAGAAAGAGGACATGTCCCGTGTTCCATATGCAAGTGCAATTGGTAGCTTGATGTATGCAATGGTTTGTACTAGACCAGACATTGCACATGCAGTGGTAGTATTGAGCAAGTTTATGTCAAAACCACGGAAAGAGCATTGGACAGTAGTGAAGCGGGTTTTCCGGTATTTGCGTGGCACTAGTGATTATGGTTTGTGCTACCAAGGAAGACCAGGATTGGACACAGTGTTGGATATTCATGGCTTTGTTGATGCAGATTGGGCCGGAGATTTGGATCAAAGAAGATCTACAAGTGGGTATGTGTTTAACCTATTTGGAGGTGCAGTTAGTTGGATGAGTAAGAACAATCTGTAGTGGCACTATCAACTACAGAGGTAGAATACATGGGAGCCACTCATGCAAGCAAGGAAGCAGTTTGGTTGCAGAGATTGTGTTCAAGTATGGGGTTAGTACAGGGAGCTATAAGGATAGACTGTAACAGCCAAAGTGCAATTTTCTTGGCAAAGAACCCCACTTATCATTCAAAGACAAAGCACATTGATGTTCAGTATCACTTTGTGAGGGGTATGATAGAAGACAAAAAGGTGTTGCTCGTAAAGGTGGACACTTTGAAGAATACTGTAAATGCATTGACAAAATCTGTGAGCTCTGAGAAGTTCTCTTGGTGTAGAGAGATAATGGGCCTTTTAGGGCTGGAAAAATGACTAAGCTCTCTTGTGGCCCCATGTAGAAAGAAAACAAGAAATGGTAGAATGTTGGGTTGTGTTATATTCTTTCCACGACTAGCCCACGTAGTTAACTGGGGGGTTAGAGGGGGGGCGGAGCCCCCATTCATTGCGCCGATTGTGTAGTGGGGGGGCATCACAGGGGGTTTGAGGCTTACCCGTAACCCCACTTTATGGGGTCCAAGGCAGTGCCTCGGAAAATTTTGGTTTTGGACCCTATGTTAGGATGGCCGGACCCACCTACAGTTTTGTGCATGATTTTCACACATGTTTTTGGATGTGATGGTTTTTGGTCCATGGTATTGGATGCTTTGGCATGTATAAATATGTATTATAACATTGAAAGGAACATAATGAAAAATCAAGCTGGTAGTCTTGGTTTTGGGATCTAGGGGACAATCTCTGTGTATATGTGTTTTATGTGTTATGCTCTTGTATTGTTTATTTTCCATGTTTTAGAATTCGTATGTAGGTAATTTTTGTACGGTGTTTAAACCTATAGATTCCTCTTTTATAGAGGACCAATTTTTACTATTGAAGCAATCAATTTGGATACGAGAAATTGTATTTTTGAATTAAAGCCTACATGTGCATATTTGATCAGGTCAACCCTAAAGAAAATTCGACAGCCTTAGAGGTATATAAATACAAGTGACCTCAATCTCATTTGGAAATCATATTGGATCATTCTTCTATTCTCCTTCTTGGTTTTTTCTTGCATGAGTCTGAGGCATGCTCATGAAAATTGGCACTCACAGCTCTGAAATTACAGGGTCCGAAGCTCACACTTACTTTCTAGGGTTTTGGTTCTTAGCTGCAAGCATGCAACAGGAAAACCTTGGCTGAAACTACACATAGGCAAGCTTATCCATGTGGTTTTATCCTCTCAACCACATGCATATCAAATCATCTGTGTGGTTGGGGCTTAGGGTATAGTTTTTCATTTGACCGAAGTTTTCACTCATTGACCACAGGGTTAGGTAGTTGGCCACAAATAATGTTAGTTGATTACAGGCTTCTAAATTGGGGTTTTGATTATTGGAATTGATGGGTTCATCTTATGATCTAGGTAGATATTAGTTTCCACCAACCTATTCAACCTGGACCTTTAGTCAATTTCATCAATTTCCTTAATTATAACACAATTTATTATTTTTAGCACGTTTTTGGCTCCTGAAATTTCATAGTTGTTTTGAACCTCTCAATAACATTTTTTTGATGTCTACAATAGGCCCATAGCCATAGGCAGCTGAGAAGGGAAATCTAATTATTAACATTGAACCCAATGTGATGGTAGCCACCACCAAACTCCAAAAGGTGGAACGTAAGGATCCAAAGGAGGGGGAGTGCCTCTTCCACTTGTCAATGTTGGTAAAGGGTTCGCTAATATAGTTCATCATTGACATCAGGAACCAAAAGAACTTGATCTCAACCAATGTGGTTAAGATATTGAAGCTACCAATGATGTCGCAGCCACCTCCATACACCGTTGGTTGGCTCCATCAAGGGCGAGATCTCTATTTCAGCCAATAGTGTTGCCTGCCTTATAAAATCAAGCCCTTTGTAGGTGACGTATTGTGTGATGTTTCCCTCTAAAGGTATGTGATGTTTTATTAGTTTATCCATATCTATGGAAGAATCATGTTGTATTTGAATCTAGACCTCGTTCTATTATTATTAATTTGGGTCAGAAATTGTACAAGATACTAGAGGTAGCACCACCTACCCCCTTTTCTTTGATCTCTACTAAAAAATGAAGTAAGATAATTTCATAGACTGGGAAAATTATCTTCTTTATGATTCACCCTTAGAGAAAGAAGAAGATTATGGCCACTTCCATGACCTCCAAACAAGGGTCCTCTACGTGGTAGTAGCAGATGGACAAGGTTGTGGAGGAATACAAGGATATCTTCACCTCATCCATAGTGGTACCCATACACTGTTAAATCAAGCAATCCATCGATATGAACCCAAGCGCATCGCTACCCAATGGACCAATATGCCGACACTCTATTATGGACAATGTGAATTCAAGAGCTAGATTCAGGAGTTTTCGCAGAAAGGAAACATCACGTCAAGTTCATCACCCTATGGGAGCTCGATCATGTCATTATAGAAGAAGGATGGAACATGGAGGCTCTCTATTAACTATCGTGTGCTAAACAAGATCACTCTCCAAAATAGGTATCCAATCCCATAGATTGATGGCCTTTTGGACCAATTCAAGGGAGCCAAATATTTTAGCAAGATTGACTTGAAGTCTAGTTATCACCACGTACCAATTGAACTCTCCAATGTGTGGAAGATTTCCTTCAAACTTGAGGGCCTTTTCAAATGGTTAGTCATAGCTTTCAGGCTAACTAATTCCCCTGCAACCCCCATGCAGTTAATGGAATACATCTTGTCGCCCTTCACCAACTCGTTCGAGGTAGTATATCTAGATGACATCCAATTCTTCAACTAGAGTTGGGAAGAGCACATGCACCATATTCGACAGGTCCTCCAAACCCTACGACAACACAAATTGTGTGGCAACTTGGAATAATGCACTTTCAGTATAAATAGGGTACATCATTGATGAGCAGGGTGTGCATGTGGACCCAAAAAATATACAAGTTATTCAAGATTGGTCAGCCCCAACCACTCTACCCAAACTTTGCAACCTTCTAGTTCTTTCCAATTTCTATCACAAGTTCATGTTGGGATTCTCTCATAACACTTGGCCTTTGATTCAAGTCACGAACGGTGGAGTGAAAGAAAATTTCTTTCTTTCTGAATCCCAATAGAATGTGTTTTCGAAGTTAAAACATTGCCTTTGCCTCGCACCAGTGTTCACATTACCATACCTAAAACAACCATTTGAAATTGAAACATATGCCTCTAAGTGTGTTGTTGGTACAGTTCTTACAGAATAGGGGCATTTGATGGCATATCATAGTGACATACTTTCAAATATAGTCCGAAAGTATGGCACCTATGACAAATAGATGTATTCCATTATGTAGGCTTGGTGAAAATGGAAGCATCACATTCTAGGGAAGACAATAGTCATCCACATAGACCATTGACTCTTTTCATTCATACAGACACAAGGGAATTTGCAGAATGATCTCCATAAAAAATTGTCCATATATTTTCAATAGTTCCTTTTGAACATTAAGTACAAGAAGGAAAACACCAATAATATTGCAGACTATCTTAGTCGACTACTAGTTATGGCACTGACCATTGTGCTCAACTATTATGGACATGAGACTTCAATATGGATACATCTTTACAAGGGTGATCTAGAATTCAACACCACATACCAGGAACTCCTCGAAGGTAAGAAAGTTCCAAAGTTTCACCTCTAGGAATCAATTTTATGCCACCTAGTACACTTTTGTGTTCCTTAAAGAGAGCATGTCAATATTATTTGGAAGGTGCACCACAGTCAATTCACTAAACATTTTCGCATAGAAAACATAGTGGTCATGCTACAAAAGTATTTTTATTGGCCGAACCTTCGACAAGATGTTAGGAAGTACATCATATCCTACACTTCATGTGCCATTGCTAGACCTACAATCAAGAAGAAAGGACTGTATACTCCTCTGCCTACTCCTAGTCGACCCTAAGAATCCATGTCCATGGATTACATGTCAGGCCTTCCTTCTACCAAGCATGGAAATTATTGTGTTTTCATGGTCATCGACATGATCTCTAAGATGTACATTATGGCAGCCTATAAGAAGAACATCACAACAAAATCCAATGCCAAACTCTTCTTTCAATGAGTGTGGGTACACTTTGGGATCCCATAGTCCATTATCTCATATCAAGATAACAGGATGCTAAGTACATTCTAGTCAAGGCTCTAGTCATTGTTTCATACCAAGCTCAGTAATTCCATGACCTTCCACCCCAAAACTGATATCCAGACAGAGGTACTCAATACGATGATTGTCCACATCATGCACATGTACAAATCGAAGTAATATTCATACACCTGGGATGGAAGCCTCCCCTATATCCTGCATAGCTACCACCAACATAGCTCAACAAAAGTTGTATCGAATATGCCACAACTAATAGTATCATAGCCACATACATCAAGAAGACTCACCAATGTAGGATCCAGCTATATTGAGTGGTCAAATCAGGCCAACGCCTTCACCATGGACTAGGTTCAACGTAAATTTCCTCACCTCATGGAGGCTCTGCATGCAATGGGGACCATTTCTTCCTAGGGGGAGAGGAATGATCTAGGTGGAAATTGGTGGTCACCTAACTATTCCACCTAGACCTCCAATCAATTTCATTGGTTTCCTTAATTATAGCACAATTTACACTTTTTGGTAGTGTTAGCACTCAAATCTACCTTAGGCTGAAATAAGGTAAAACTCAAGGCTACATCAAACCACGCTCAGCCTCGTAGCTAGCCCTACGAAGACAGGAGAGGGCTCTCTCCGGGTCTATCTCGGCAAGAGGTTTTCAAAAAGGCTGAGATGACCGATAAGGAATATTGCTTTTAGGCTAGTAAAGAGATTAGAAAGTTTGATTTAAAATTTTGAGGTTTTTTTTTTTTTGTTGGAGAAATGGGAAAAATAATTTTGGTTTCAGGGATAAGGCCAGATCTTTGCAGAATTTCGAGTTGGGGCGAGGTAGGTAGTAGCCTTGATGCCTTTGATCAAAGGTATGGATGGATTAGAACAACAAGGAACTGAAGAGGGAAAGGGAGAACATGGATCCTCTCCAAACTAGCGAAAACATGTAAAACTAAACAAATTTAAAGGAAGAGGTATTTGGTGTGGGATATGGAATGTGTAATGGTGATGAAGCGCTAAAGAGTAAGTGCTAGAAACACATCAATATATGCACTGGTTTTTTTGTCTATCCTCAAAAAATGAACTTACAAAAATAGATTCTATTACTGAGCGTAAACCTTGCTTAGCGAGGAGGAAGGAGGAAGCCACCGGGAAGAATGGGGAATAGGGCAAAGTTCAGCCCGAAAAAAGAAAGTAAGTAATAGTGTTACCCAGAAGGTACGTGTGTACCTAGCAGTTCATTCCAGTAGGTGTGATTCCAGTGAATTCAACCTCATTTACTCATTCATTTAGTTTCAGAAGCATAAGAAGGGAATGGCATACATTAAACATGAATGAACTTACAATAAACTGAGAGATAACATCATCAAGAACTGAAAGCCACAAGAATCCCAACAGGTGCTACAAAACCTCTGATCTTTCCTTAGCCAAAACATGAAAAATTTGTACAATAGTGTTCCAAAATCTTCCCAAGGGTCCAACCTTTGCTACTGACTGAAAATTTACATATATAGATCAAGCTAACCTCATTCCCTAACCTCTAGGGTTAGAGCTCCTCCTTCTAGGAGCAGTTTGAACAAATTATAAACATGGAGCAAGAATCTAGGTGACCAAAACAACCTGCCTCTAAAAAGAAGGAAACTGATTCATTACATTAATTTTTTGCTAATTTGTGAATGAATCATCTAGAACAAGGTAAAAAGGTGCCAAGTTACCTCATACACATTAAATTAAATCAATTTTGGTCAAAAATCACATCAAGAAGTGAAACTAGTGAAAACTGGCCGAATTCCTGAGCTGGAGGAGGAAAACCTGATAAAAAACCTATATGCGCAGCACCCTGGTCTCTATGCGCAGCGCACCTTCCAGACTGATTTTGAGGCACTTCTTGGCATCCAATTTGAGCTCACAATAGCTCGTTGGAAATCCCTGGATATCTACTTTCCAACCCAAGTAGAATTTTCCAATTTGGAGCTCATTTTCCCCCTCAAAATTGCATTCTCCTGGAGGTACTTCCTGTTGTTGCAAAAGGTGGTAGTAAGGTGGTTTTCATGGTGTTTTTGGGCCTTTTGACCATCCAGAACTTGATGAAATGCTTTGGCAATAACTGAGCATGCATAACTTACCATGACAAACCCAAAAATACCAAGTTTTCCTCCAGCAAGTGTCCCAATCAAAAGCGAGCGCGCAAGCGCGCTACTCATATAGCCGAAAAACCTGTTTTTGGGACCAAAAATTTCAAAATGACAAAAATTTCTCTGAATTTGCTCAAATTCAGAGTGAAGACCCTCCATCATGTGTTATGCTCAGCCAACGAAGCTTCAGCCAAAACTCGAAGTGGATCCAACCTCTTTTGCCGTTTTAGTGCTTGGCTCAACCTCCTTTTCAAAATCTTCATTTTTGCTTTGTTGACATGCATGTGAGCCCAATAGTGATGTTTCATGTGACAGAGGATGTCTTTGTCTCTATTGGCCTTCACCAGCAACTTCTCTAAGTGGATGTTGACCCTCTCGAGCCAAGTCTCCCGGTTAGCTTCTATCTCTTGCAAGTTTTGGAGTGGATTTGGTATGATTTGGTCGCATGAACAAAGTTTTCTTGGTGTTGTAACCCAGTGCGCAATGCACAAACCCAACGCGCAGTGCACCTCTATAAGTGCAACACCTTTGTTAATTTACACTAGCCAGTAAGGCCCAATGCGCAGCACCTCCATATGCGCAGCGCATTTTGTAAGAGGCCTTTGCAGGCCTTTGCGGTGTCCAAATCAGGTGCAGGATAGCTTGTTGGAAAGGCCTCTGAGTGTACTTTCTACTACAACTAGAATTTTTCAATTTGGAGTTCATTTTCCTTGCCAAAAATCAAATCTCCCAATACTGGTCAAAATGTGCCAAATGAGGTTGCATCAAGGCAGAGTTCTGTTGCAGTCAACTTTTGAATGCCTTCCCCAATTCCAAATTGCACTCATGATAGCTCATTGGAATATATTTTTGTCTAGTTATCCTTTCACACATCAAGAAATTTATTTGGCCAACCAAGCTAGGAGAAAACTTGATTTTCCCAAAGTCACTTCAGAGGTACATCAATTCTCCCGAGGCAATTGTATTTTTGACATTTCTCTAAAACCATGACACTTGTGTAAAAAGTGAAGGAGTTTTTTCTTCCTTGGCCTGTTCTGGACAAAAATGTCTCTCATTTTTCCAAAATTCATCTTTGCTTTCTCTGGAACATCTTTTGAGTGAAACTTATTCCGATGTGTGAAACAAGGAATTTTGTCAAAATGAAGCGAAATGAAGGGGTTAAGGGGCTTCTAAATTCTTCAGGAAATTTTGGGAAGTAGGGAGGGATGCTAGGAAGTAGGGGAAAGTGGAATCTCAGAGATTGAGTGAGGGGAAGGGGTTCAAAAGGGAAAAACACAGGCCTAGCCTAGAAAATTGCCAAGTTGTGGCAAGAGACTAGGGTTTGTGCAAAAATGAGGAATTTGGGGAATCTCAATGATGAGAAGTGTTTAATAAGGTACATTAATGATAGGGGAAGGTGTATGAACATCAGGATATAAGTTTTTCTAATGATTTGACCATCCAAGAGAAATTACCTCCAAAACCCTAGGAGAGGGAAATGGACCTTACCTAGGCACAACTGAAGCATGAACAAGCTGTAAAATGACCCAATGGAACTTGACATGGTGATGACAACCGTCTGAATAATGGTACACAGCTGACTGGTGACATGGACCGAAATTTGGACAATTTTGAAAAGAGTGAAAACAAACCCTAGACCTAATGCCTAGTGACCAAATTTTGCATGAAGACTTATTGAAATGACAAGATTTGACCTTGACACCTTAAAATCACTTTGTAAAAGCATGTTTGATCATGGAAGGAAGGCTGCAAAGGCTGACACTAACACCCAAAACACAGCAGCAATAAATAGCAACATCTAGATCACAACTTAAAGTATATACGTTATTTCAATTACCTGCAACATGCGTGCATACGCTTCTGTGTTTGGAACAACCTGCGTATACACTGTTTTAATTCACTGAACCAGCGTGTATACACGCCTTTGCTTCACTGAACCTGTGTACAGATCTATAAAGGATAATTCACTCTTTCAGATATACAAACACACTAATTAACCCAGATTATCAATGTTATAGATCAAGCAAGCGCCACATATAACAGACCAAAATCATACAAAGATACTATCATTCAAGCTTAAATATTATGACCCATCAATAGAAATTATCCTTCTTTGTGCTTAAGGTTCCTCTTTTATTCAGATCCAGATCTGCAACATCACCTAATTACCAGTATTCCAGATCTACCACTTTTCAGATATTCAATAATAATTCAAATGATTACTTTGCCACAAGATCTCCTTCCTCTTTTATAGTCTGAGGCCTTCCACTATACCATGGTCCAAAACCATAACATTTCAATACCATGAACCCAAAACTTGGGATCAACACATCTGACGAGACGCCATGGTCAAGGACTAACTACCATGGACCAAGAGTAAGTTCCCCAACATATATGCGCTTTTGTAATGTATAACCCGCGTTTATACGCGTCTTCGTCTAGATGAACCTGCGTATATGACTTTTTCTTCTTTTTGATTTCCTGAACTGAGATCTGTCACCAAGGTGAGTTGCCTTCAAGGACGACACCAAAGACATAGCATCAAACCTATGTTATAATGCCAACAATAGTTTCTTACAAGTGATAGAAAGAAGTGTACAATAGTTTCTTACAAGTGAGAGTTCTTATATCGTCAGGAATAATGTTTCTATCTAGGAGTTCATGTGTTGAAAGGGTTAGTTAGGCCTAAGGAGATGCCACTTGCGCCAGGTTAGTGATGTCTAACTAACTCATACGCTGACTTTTTGTTCTTATGTTCTCTTCGCTTGGAATGTAATAGAAACTTAAATTGCTCTTGACATTATGTAGGGATAACAATTTATAAATTTTATTCCTTAGATGGTTGTATCGAAATTTGATTATTAAGTATTAAAATCTCTCTGCATAAAATTTGCGTGGGGAATATGGTTAAATTTGTTAATCCTCATTAAAATTTGCATCTAAAATCATGTCCATTTTTAAGATTTTCTTATAGAGAAAGGTGTAGTGATTCTTAAGTTTATTGATAAATATGGAGGATGGGCGTATTTTAATGGAGTTCAATAAAAAGAGCCCTTCAAGGAAGTTATATTGGTGCTGGTAGTGAAATTGAAGTGTTATATGTGTAGACGATCGAGATTGAAATCCCCTAAATTCACCTGTGGTTGCAAAAGATCAGCCCAACCCTCAATTCCTCTATACAAAAAAAAATGAAATCCTATAAGAAAAACCTATAAATTGAAAATACCTACCACCATGCAAAAATCCCTTCGGATATGAATTTATAATCTTTTAAAAGGAAATGCATGTTTTTAGTCATTGAATCCACTCAAATTCTATATATAAATTATTCTTTTTTCAATCTTCTCAAACTATCTATATTAATTAATTTTTTGAACTTTTGAATAATTGTTTATTTTTTTTTAAAACTCATATAAAAAATTTAAATCCAAAACCCCAGGGATACCTCATTTGGTTTTAGAAATTCTAATCTATCAAATGTATCACGATGGAACGAATACATGCTTGGCTAGGGCAAGCATGGATATTCCATTCGGATCACGAGATTCTCTATTGCTACTCAACCAAATTCGAAACCATATTTCTCTGTTTCTGGTCACATGATATCAAAACTACCCAAACTCGGACTTTAAAGTATTAACCCATCAATGCATCATTGAGCATTCGATCTATGTAAACACACATTTCAAACTAGAATTACAGTAGGAAACACATTACCTTCAAAAACAACTATATATGAAAAAACATCGACGCGACTACCTGAATAAAATTTTAAGAATAATAAAGCAAACTCTAATATTGAAAATAGGGAAAAACGTAAGATGGAATAGCAATCCCAATTTAGATAAGAGGCGTCATTTAAAATCTTAATTTCAATTTGTACATAGTTTAGTATCTAAATATTTCTCAAAATTTGTTTAAAAAAAGAAATATTTTGAGATTCTTTATCTTCATTATAGATTAGTACAACGATGAGCTCAAATATTACGGGGAGGGGTTGAGGATGTGAGCCACTTTTGGGGGATTACACTAGGAATTGTACCAGATGTTGCAAAGGAAATGTCGTAAGGTGGGGCATAGGAATCAATATCATAGAGGAAAGACGACGTTACTAGATTACTGTATAGGGAGATGGGAGATAGGGGCACCCTACCTACCTAAGTAAATGTATAAACCAAATATGGTGTCATTGTCTTCAATAGTTGTTGATTATGCAAGGTGGGGATTTTATGATGAGGCACTAGCTTTTTACTGTGATATGCAAAAATAGGTAACCAACATAACAATTTCATATTCACCAGTGTTCTCTCTGCATGTGCTAATTTAGTAGATCAGGAAAATGGAAAAACAATCCACCATGAAATAATTATTAGTGGAATATAGTGTAATGTCATTGTGGGAAGTGCTCTTATAAATATGTACGCTAAATGAGGTTTCATAGAGAATGCACAACAAGTATTTGACAGAATTCCAGAATGAAATGTAGTATTTTGGAATGTTACAATATCAGGGTATGTAGAGTATGGAAACATAGATGATGCCATGAAACTTTTTCTTCAAATTCCTGAATGGGATGTGGTTTCATGGACTACGATACTTTTTGGATATGCACTAAGGGGTACCTTGATAAGGCTATGAAACTCTATATGTATATGCTAATGCACATAAAATGTTCAGTAAAATCTCTCAATGGGATGTTGTCTCATGGACTTCTATTATTGTAGGATACGCTATTCACAGATTTGGCAACTGGGCCCTTTAACTATTTGAACTGATGCAACGCTCTGGCATAAAAACCGATAATGTCACCTTTGTTGGCATTCTATTATAATGTGGCCATGCGGGTTTAGTAGACCATAGTTGGAAATAATTATGTTTGATGAATCAAGATTACAATATCATCCCTACAATAGATAATTATTTTTGTATGGTTGATCTTCTAGGGTGTGTTGGGCCCCTTTATGAGGAAAATGTTTTTTATCACCACTATGCCATTAGAGCTTGATGTAACAATATGGTTGTCTTTTCTCAGTGCATGCATAATCCATAATAATATATAGCCTTCTAGACACACAACATACTGGTTTTTGAGTAAAACCCCCAAAATTATTATGTTATATGTTGTTGTCAAACATATATGGAGAGTATAATAGGTGGGATGAAGTTGGAAAAGTAAGAAATTTTAAGAAAGACTAGAAGGTGGAAACAATAGTAGGGCATAGATGGATTGATATTAATAACAAGGTATATTCATTCGAAGTAAGATTTTGAATATGCTCACCAACAACAGAGGGTTAAGTGTAATTGGAGTAATTGGATGAAGATATGGACACAACTTATGTGCCTAACCCAAACTTTTTACTAAATTATGTGGACAAGGATTAAAATAAGCATGTTTTATCTCATCACAATGAAAAATTGGCCATTTCATTTCGGCTTATTAGTACTTCTCATGGTTGGTTATTCGAGGTCCTTCACATTGGTGCTAACTGCTATTCATATTTTCAAGGATTCACTCTTTGCTTGGGGAGATTGTGCTTGTGGAGCTTTTTCATTATGTTATGGAGATAATGATTCAAAATCAAATTGTGTGGCAAAAATCAGATTTATTAGTATCTTTACAGAGTTAAGTTGCCTTATTTATGATTGATTGTGTTTTTAAGGTACTGTTTGAGACTGTCTCCGTTTATGTTGTAGTGTTGAAGCTTTAGATTTTATGAATGTCAAGTTCAATGAAGCAAGGTATTCCACCATGCACAAATTTTTTCTATTCCTATTGTACTTGTTTGCACCTAACACAATCACCCTGAGCATGTGTCTAATAGTGGTTTTATTTTGTCACCTGAGAGAAATATCAAGTATATGGAGAGAGTGGTTGTGCATGCTACTCGAGGAGTTCATGCATTCAGAATGAATATTTTGTGATTGATTTGCTTATGAAGAGAACTATTTGGGAGTGTCTCCTTTAGGTTTTAGAAATTGAAGCTTGAATTTTTTGTGATGCCTATCAATCAAGTTAGGGATTGTGCCCATGCACAGATGGTTGTTATTCCCACTTTACTTATCTGCACCTAATTCAATCATTTCCAACAAATGTATCTAATTGTGGTTTTATTTTCTTATGAGCAACAAAGTTCAAGTACATTGGAGGGAGTGGTGGTGCTTGAAGACATTATCAAAGGGCATGATACACAAGGAGCTCATGCCTACAGAAAGAAGAGCCTATGATTGAGATTTTCTCTAAGAGCACTCTTTGGAGTTATTTCCTTCAGATTGTACTATGTAGATTTTGGAGTGGTTATGGGCTTTCAAATAAAGATGTTAAAACAATTTATAATTGTGGAACATTACAAGCTCTAACAAAGTCATACTTCCCTAAAAACTATAGATCAAATTTACCTTAAAAACTGGAACTTCATTCAGCTATATAGGTGATGAAGGTCCCACTTCACCACTAAATGTAACTTTACCAAGTGAAATAGAATCCTTTCACCTAGAAAATATATTTTCATTCTTTTCTTCCATTATTATGTAATCTTCTTGTCTACTGGGGTTCTTTAAATGTGGTAGTTAAATTTAATTTTCATATGATATAAATAATTTGAAATTATCTCTCCCGTGTAATTACTTTTATAAACTAAACTCAATCTTGCAAGCTAAAATTGCAAACAGTAGGTGTGAAGTTAGAATTTGGTTATGACAAAAAGAAATATAGCAATCACTTATTGAGAAGTTAAGTGAATCTTAGCATCAGGCTCAAGCACCTATCGTCCAAGAATCTTGGCATGCTCATAAACTCTTTTCCATGGATCTCTTTTGAAATCTATCTAACCCCAAAGAATGGCCTTAGAGACCCCCTGCTCCATTTCTATTTATAATTTGCACATAATACTCAATATAAATTCCCTACACTATAAGAATTTAAGATTATGAGTGCAATAAGGTGTTTTTCTCTTGATGTTTCTATTTTTTTAGAAGAAGGGATCCTCTTCCAACCTACAAAGCTTCAACAAGATATGCCATGAGAAAGTTTCAAGCCACAACAAAAGAATTACGTAATTTCCCTATATCCAATGATTCTCCAACATTATGTTGAGATTCACTTGAAGCCAAGCTTCTTAGAGCAATAACAACTTGAGTTTCAAATTTTAAGACCCTTCCTTCTACTATTACAATAAAATATAGTGGCTTTGATAACAAATTTGGTTTTACTAGGGAGTAGGCATAGTCAAACATCTTCCTTGAGACTCTAAAAAATAATTTGAACTTCTCTTCTTCATTATCTATATGCATTTCCCTTGCATTGGGAATCAAAAGTCAAACTTTGATATATGTATAACATACTAAATCCTCCTAATAAAAAATATAAGTATCAAAGTATGAATAAAGGCAATCACACACCGTTGTTTTCCATGACATCATGACACATTAAAGTCTAATATAATAGGGAAACATGATACAAAAAAGTAGATTTTTTTTTAAAGCTAACTGAATTGTTCTAGCATTATGCCTCTCTCATTCAGTTATGTCATTTCATCTCTCACTTACGGTAAACATGCATGCTAACACAATCAATTGAAAAGAAGCACGTGTGACTAAAACAACTCAAGGAAAATGACTTAGAACAATATTTTTCATAATAGAAAAGCTCAAGGCACATTGATCTTTCTATATTATTGTTATTAGAGTTCATTGAAAGTAGTTTTTGAATTAAGTTAGCCTACCATGCCATCCCATGTTCCAAGTCATCATCTGAAAAGGAGGTCTCACTTGAAAAAACTTAATTATAAATTTTCATTCTACAATGAAAAAAAAATTATTTCCTCTTACATTGCAAAAACAAGTAGGATGTCCATATACATACTATAATCACCATTCCTAGTAACTAATTCTAGTTGTAAGGGAACAATAATATTTTTACTTTGTTTTCCATTTCTCGCCTAACAAACCAAACACTCGTAAAAGGAAAATACCAAAAATGGATTTCTTTTGTGGATCACTCAAAAGCACTAGTGTTGAGGATTGAAGCAAGAAAATATATCTTTAGACAAAATATTTAAAAGCACATAAATGATATTTAATACTTAAGGGTGTCATTGTGTTATGTGGAATTTTGCATCTATGGATAAACACAACTTCCCTAGGTGGGTAGTAACACCCAGAACAACATATTTAAAGAGTTTAACCTTTTCCTATAGAAGATAAATAAGACAAGGGATCTACTTGTTATCTTTCACTTCCTTTTGTCTCCTTTGAATAGCTCTCGTCACTTCTTCTTGAACTGAATCTTCTCGATAGGTATTTGCAATCATAAACAAAGGACAAAAACCAATCAAAGCAAGAGATCTGTCTACTATAAGAAAATGGAATCCAAAGCATTTACGCATATAATCATCATACATAAAGAGAAGAATATGTGAAAAGGTGTAAACAACTTTATTAAGTAGAAGGAAGAGTTACAACAATAGAATTCTGATCCCATTTCACTCATCCAGATTGAGTTCCATCTTCATTAGACCAAAAGAACAACACTCTGACAGCATAACAATACTTCCTATAATCTCAAACCTCAAACAAATAGTAACTCTTTACAAATTCTCAAATTCCAACCCCTGATCACTATGAGGAGTGCTCAGTTCATAGGGAAATGGAGGTGGTTTTATCATAAATTGTGCTTTGAATGGCTTTCCAATTTGGGAGTTAGTTCCCATGGGGGAAGGGATGAGAGGGTAGGAGGTTATTTGATTCATTCCCTATCCAATTTCGAGCTCATAAGAGAGGATAAGAGGTGGGAATCTTCTAGAATGCTCTAGAATGTAGGAATATTCCCAGAACCCTATGAAGATTTCACTCAATCTCACCCAATGCAAGTCAAAGTGGGCCTAGGTGCTCTACAGAGCATGCTTGAATGGGCCTAAGTGATATGCAGTGTAGTTACCCCTGACCAAGGCTATGCTGGTCCCTCGAGAAGTCATTTCAGGATGTCTTCAAGCCAGAAAACTCTTAGGAATGATGGCATTCAATGTGATGACTTGTCTAGGGCATGTAGCAACTTAATTAGGGTTTAGTGAGCCCTAAAAGTATTGATCTAAGTGATGGGAGTGATGTGTCCAAATAGACCTATAACAGTTGCCCCCTAAAGCATGAAGTCGAAAATTATAATGTCAAGTGATATGCTTTACGATGTGATGAAGAGGTTTTGAAGTGAATGGTGACCTTCAAAAATTACAATACATAATATCATGATATTTTGGATTTTTCATGAATTGTTGAGGGTAGGCATACCCATGCTCAACATATAAACTTTCATTACATGTACATAGATAGTCTATAGATATAGACCCATGATGGGATGGCCATCAGTGTAAAGCCATCGTATAGATGATTTAGTACTCTCCGGAAATCGCATCCCGAATGGATGAAACTAGATCTGGGGTCTTCTATCTCGTTCAATTGTTTGCTCGAGTATGAGTCTAACCATGCAAATATGTGATATGAAGTGGGACATGGAAAGACACCATCGGATTACTAGCCAATGATGTAAGCCATTAACAGACGTGAGAGAAATCTCCGATAATGATAATCATCCTCAAGGTACTGCGGTATATTCTGCATGGTGTGAATGGATTTTTTGATGTTGAACACCATACAAAGTATTTCAGTCGAAGGCCAGTGTTTTCAACCTACCGTTGGAAGTGAGAAACTTGCCATTGATGTATGCAAGCCTCAAGGTACTGGAAGGGTTTTTCTAAGTCAACTTCTTGGATAATGTGTTGATGTTGACAAGAAGTGATTCATCACAGGAGGGCCTTTATGTATCCGACATCAACGACACATAATGAGTGTAATGATTTTTGGAGACAGAATTTCACTGACGACACAAGGTCCAGGAATGGTGGTCATGGAAATGAAGGTTTATGAGTATTTCAAAGGATGAATTTACTCAATGACTTCTCTTGAACATGTTGGCAACACTAAATGAATTGATAGCATTGACCCAAAACCAAAGTGATGGATGGTATGACAGACCTACGTATGATAACTATCAAGCAGATAACCCAACCCAAATAGTCATCAAGATGAAGTGAAAGTGTCATGTTAAAGAGCGACCTGCTACCATAAAGTGGTTACCCCTTTTCCCATTTTCTCTGGTCATTGCTCACCAATACCTCTTTATCTTTTATCAACCTTCAGGAGGATAATATATGCTTGTTGTATAATTCCACCCTTTCGGTGAATCCATCACTATGTGATGTTTTAATGAGCCTAGTGAAGGTGAAACTTAGTCTTGTCATGATGAACAAGTTTATCGCTATTTGATGTTTTAACGAGTTTAACGACAATGATAACTTGGTCCTTTTCATGTTTAGAGAGTTTGAAATGAGATAAACTGAAAAGTCCACAAGTTATTTTTCGTAAATTTGTCTCTCAAGACTGAAAAAGCGTAAAATAATACAAGAGAGAACCTATTGACTATGTTCGATGAACATTTTCATTTTGCGTAAATAATCTCTCTGTTCAGAAAAGGGTTAAACTTATACTGAGTAGATGTCATTTCCAATCTATTTAATGAGCTGAAAAGGACAAGCACTCAACAATATTTTCATCTTTCGAGAGTATAAAAAGAGCTTAATGAGGACTCCACCTAGAGGAATGAGTAGTGTGTAGGATAGCAATTGGTTCCGGTGATGTTGGAACTTCTCAAAACATTTTGATATATGTGAAGAGGCAGGCTAGTAAGACCACTCATTGCAATTGTTCCTTAGAAAGGGTAAAACAATGAAGTGAAAGCATATGAGCGGCCAAGTAGGTAGTGACGATTGAAGGAAAAAGAGCCAAGGCTCATCTGATGGAAGAGGATTATAGAATGGAAATCACAAGGGTTAAAATGAAAATGGGTTTATTTTTACACAAGTTTGAACCATAGGGAACTAAGCTTGGATTCAGTTTCATGTTTACACAAGCTTGAAATGAAAAACTATGTTTGGATTTAGTTTCATGTTTACATAAGCTTGAAACGAAAAACTATGCTTTGATTCACTAGGCTTATTTTTACACAAGATTGGACCATGAAAAAACTATACTTAAGATTGGTTTACATGCCCCCAGCATGATGACTCGATTCTTAGTGCATGCCCCCCAAGCTTCATTTCATCTACCTAAGTAGACTTCTCGTGTCTATGAGGTGGATGGAATGAAGGTTCATATATGAGATCAAGTGAAAGACTCAACTGGGATTTTATGAGATCTAATCAAAGAATCGAATTGGAACTTTGCTCCAAGGGACCTTGTCTCTTTTTTAATGAGCTTGACACAAGACAAGGAACTATGCTCTGATTACTTGTTTCATTTTTTAATGAGCTTGACACAAGAAAACAAACTATGCTCATATTTCTTGTTTCATTTTTTAACGAGGTCCACACAAGACAAGGAACTATCCTCATATTCCTTGTTTCATTTTTTAATGAGCTTGACACAAGACCAGGAACTATCCTCATACCCTGTGTTTCATTTTTAATGTGGTCGACACAAGACCAGAAACTATCCTGATGGAACCTGCTTCATTTTTCAATGAGGTTGACACAGTAAAAGAACTATCCTCGTACTACTTTGTTCACGACCCATAACAGGTCATGACTTCCAAGAGGTTCTCATCATATGGTAGAACAATGCTCTCGAAGGGACCATTAGAGAGATCTAGTTCCAATGCCCTGAGTACATAATGTACAACATCATGAAATCAATCGTCCGTTGATGTAGGCATGGAACGAGTTGCCACATAATTGACTTGTGGCAGGGAAGATACCATTGGGACAAAAGGACCATTTAGGGAAGATGGTTGATTGGAAGCCATATTTGGACCGAGAAATGAGAGCTGATCAATGGTGACAATTCTCCCTTCATGTGGGAAACACATCACTTGAAAGAGTGTTGAAACAATAGCTCCCATGTCGTAAACATAGTTGCACCCAAGAAGTAAATTGTAATCTGATGGACCTGGGACTACAATCACATTGAGATAAATAATTTTTCCTCCTAAAGTAATAGGCAACTGAGGAAGGATCCCTAATGGTTGACTAGTTCCTCTGTTAAAAGCCAACATATTCTAGGTAACAGGCACAAGTGGCGGTGAACCAAGTGCTTGCCAAACAATGGAGGAAAGGATACTCATTGATGCACCTTCATCTATAATAGTGCTAGGTACAGTCATATTACAAACCTGTACTATGAACTAGAAGGGCACATACGAAGGAAGACGACATCCTATCAGTCGATTTCAATTGAAGGAAGTGACCAGACTACTTGGAGGGGGTACTAAAGAATCGAGAGAATCAACCCCTTGAGTTATGAGAGTGAGATGATTTTCCTCCTGTCTTGATGGAATAGGAGGATTTCCCCTAAGCTCATTGGAATCTGAAGAAATGAAAAGAACCTGAGTTGTATCATATTCACTCTCTTTGGGAAAGGTACAATTAACTAAAGGTGAAATCGAGTCAACTGTTTCCTCGACCTACAACTGGCCAGGTATAAACTCATGAGATTCACATTCAAAGAGAGTGGGTTTGATCGACAATTGATTTGGGTTAGTCACTTTATCAACTAGTGAAGGATTAAGGGAGAGTCTCCTGTAAGAAACTGGAAGTCATTGCAGAGAAGAAAGAGGGTTACCCAACACTTTTTTGGCTTCATCCAGATAGGAACAAAGGTGAATTGGGTGATTCCCTTCACATAACCTACAACGAAACTTAACTTTACCCTTCTTTCCACGAGATTTACCACCACTAGTTGATGTTGCGTCACCAACATGATCTCCAGAAGTTGATGACACAGGACGATGTGAGTGAGAAGGCCATTCTTCTAAGATTTGAGGAATATCAGGACAATTTCGAGGAAGATGGTATCCTATACAAAGTTTGCATGGTTATTGAAATTTGTGAGGCTTATTGGATGGTTTCTCATCAGAAGTTGCATTCAAACCAATGGTTGCTTGGATGGCCCCCTGTTGAATTTTATTCTTCTTCTTCTTCTTCACTTTCTTCTTCTTCTTAGCCACCGGGTTACTTGTGTCAATACTTTCACCAGGTGAAGAGGAAGAAGGGGAGGAAGAAGGAAAAGGGTCAACTTTAGGATCAAATGTAGGTTTATTTTTTCCAATTTGACAATGTAGCCATATAAGGAGCACCAATATTTCCGAAAGGAGGAAAAGGACTAGGATTCCCACCAAAAGGAATTCCTTGATAGGTGGACTCCGGAGTTGTTGCCATATGTCTCAACCTAAGATTGACTAAGGAGTGAGAGGTCAATTAATTTTATTTTAATCAAAATAACATAACAAAACAAAAGATGGATAATCTAGCCAAAAGGACTACCAAGAAACTATGAACTACAATATACTGCAACAGTAAATGAAGGACTTAACGTATGTGTAGGAAACCTCCCTGAATGTTGTGTTCGGTGTATCACAGTGTAAAAGGCGGCTGACTTAGCTACCTAAGGATGGATAGCAACCCAATGTATTCCTCCCATATATACCTGAAATTATGTGGAGGCCCAATCCATGTTAGCGTTGTCTAATGTGAAACTGCACAGTGAGAGCATTCCTTTACACCTTACGTATTGTAACACCAGCCTATATACCAGAAGGTACGTGGACGAGATATGATATACTCATCTACGTGGAACGCGTTATCGCACTCGGAATGTATCGTAGACAAGTTAGCAACAACTGCTATGTTTTACAATGTTAGAACACGTCTCCAGCCTAGACCTCTAAATGTTATGCATTAAGTCACAATGATCCATTAGGTTAATTGAGATAAATTTCAAGTTGATGTTCTTAAGAATTTTCCTTTCAAAGTTCACCACGTGATGTATGTTTACAATTCCTAAAATGCAACTAACATGACAAACGTTCTTTCGTTCAATTAACAATGAAACTCTTAGCTAGTAATGGATAGAGCAATCAGATCTTTGACAAAGAACAAAGAGCACACCTAATGCAATTTCCCTAGCTATTCCTATCAAGAATTCACAAACTACAATATGAAAATTGCAATTTTTTTTTTTTAATTCCCATAATGTTTAAATGAACAAAAGGAAACTAATGCACATACAAGCAATCAATCTTTTTGCAAGAAACGAAGACTTTATGACAGTTCCTTTTCGAAAGAATGAAGACTTTTATGATAATTTCTTTTCAGCAAAGATTAATTGACTATAAGATAAATTTGATAATGAATTGATAATGATAAAGAAAACACTTAAGAAACACTAAGCAACCAAGGTTAAAGTAGGGCTAGGAGAAGAGATACAAGTTGATTTCAGAACTATAGAACAATTGATCTTTAAACAAACAACTTCAAAAGAAAAATTGGAAAAATCCGATCCAAAGATGGGTTTTTAAGCTTAAGGAGGATCAACGTATGTTAGAGTGGGAGTAACTGTGCTGCAGAGCACTATCTCTAAGACAAGGGTGCTCTCCAGAGCACTGTCCCCTGACCAAGCCTGTGATGGTGCCAGAGAGGTCAATCAAAAGACATATAACCTCAATTTTTTTACCAAAAACACTTCAAAAAGAGTAAAATAAGATCAATGAAAGCAAGTAAAGTCTAATAGGGTGTACTATGATGAGGCTAAACTACCTAAAATGATGGTTGATCCCCAACAGAGTCACCAATTTGTTATGAGGAATTTTGCATCTATGGATAAACACAAATTCTCTAAGTGGGTAGCAACACCTAGAACAATAGATTTAAAGAGTTTAACCTTTTCCTATAGAAGATAAATAACACAAGTGACCTACTTGTTATGATTCACTTCCCTTTGTCTCCTTTGAATTGCTCCCATCACTCCTTGAGCTGAGTCCACTCGATAAGTACCTGCAATCATAAACAAAGGACAAGAACCAATCAAAGCAAGAGATCTATCTACTATAATAAAATGGAATTGAAAGAATTTACACATATAATCATCACACGTAAAGATAATAATATGGGAAAATGTGTAAACATATTTATTAAGTAGAAGGAAGAGTTACAGCCAAAAAAGTCTGATCCCATGTCACTCATCCAGCTTGAGTTCCATCTTCATTACACCAAAACCACAACACTCTGGCTGCATAACAATATTTGCTATAATCTCAAACCTCAAACCAATAGTATCTTCGTACAAAATCTCAAATTCCAACCCCTGATCACTATGACGAGTGCTCGATTCATATGGAAATGGAGGTCGTCTTTTCATAATTTGGGCATTGAATGGCTCTCTAATTTGGGAGTTAGTTTCTATGGAGGAAGGGATGAGAGGATAGGAGGTTATTTAATTCATTCCCTATCCAATTTCGAGCTCATTATGTTAACTCTTAGGTTGTTCCCTGCTTCCTAAAGGGAATACGGCCGAGGTAACCACTCACCAATCTCTTAGCTACAGGTCCTACCCTACTTGCAACCAGAGAGGGCTCTCTCTTTATAATTTAGCTTTGTTGATGAATGTTTTTAGGCTAGTTATGGTGTGCTGTTTTGTTTGAGTTTGGTGGGTTGGTGAATCCAGACAAAGCTGCAATATAGATCATGTAACAGCTTGGTCCATTGGGCAATCGAGTTGAGGTATTGTGCTGCTGAAGTATGTTTATGAAGGCAGAGTTTTGCTACAGAGCCAGATAGGCATATGTGGAACAATTTACCAAATTTTGTGATGAATTTGTGGAATTAGTGAGTGAAAGGCAGTTAAGAATCTTTCGCTATGCTAACAAAGGAAATAATGAAAGTATTGCTTAATAGCAGTTAAGAATTCTTAAACAATATTCACCATGATAGAATTAGTTTAGACATGAGCAATCAAGAATTCATATCCATGGCTAATCCAGAAGAAAACATATTTAGAAATAGAGATTGAGCATAAGGTGTTCAAACAAATCCTAGGCTATTCTTTTTGTCTATTTACTAGGATTATGAAAACATAAGAATTATGGAATACACAAAAAACACATACAAAGTTGAGAGAAACTTATTGCTCCAGTAAATGACGCAGGAATTCTGCAACATAACAAAGCTATTCATTTGCATCTTCAGACAGCATAGGAACCATAGATCTCCACCAGCAATTTGTATTATCAAAAATGTCTCAAATACACAATATAGCTCTTCAGAAAGAATTTCACTACAATCGACCCTCAATACGCTATCTGAGGGGATATATATACAAAATAGGGTACAAAATATCTCAATAGAGAGTTATTGTGCAATAAATTGCACCACCAACTCTCTTACAAAAAGTAAATGAAAAACATAACTACAACATTTAATGCTGAGATGGAAGCTATCTTTCTGTCAGACAACTTTTGACTTTATGGCTCAGGAAAGTGGGCTATTGATGTGCCTTTAACTCTGTGTTATTTGAGCCTATTGTATGGGTGCGTTGGTGAGTCACTTGTATGGATGCTCCCTGTGATACCTGTGTGCTGATCTGTCTGCTGACCTGTACCGTGACCGAAACTTGATATTTCTCAAAAAAGAAATAACATAGTGTCATTATCTGGGAAGAATTTCTAGCATTGGCTGCCACCAATCAGCTGGAGGTAGCTGATGCCTCCTTATTTTCACCAGTGTTTCATCTGCCTCTGTATATCTATAGAAGTTTGGAGGCACCTCAAATAGGTGATTTATCTCATGTTCAATAAAAAACATATTTTCTAACTTGTCATACAGAGACTGCCCAGAGGGAGGCCCTGCTTCTTCTGTGGAGCTGCTAGATGTTGTTATTTGATTTTCAACATAATTGTTGATCCTTGTCATATACTGATTATATGACAGCAGCTGTCCCGTGCCAGTCACTAGGCTTGGCAGTCCTTTATCCTGTAATATTGTCATTTTTGCCCTGAATTCATCAATCTCTGCTTTCATTTCCTGACATTTTCTCTCCAGAGTTTGAGTGAAGTTCCTTAAGGTCAACACCTTTTTAGCTGTCAGGATGGTGTCTGTTCTACTGTTTATCTCCAAAGTTTCCAATTCCTCCCTAGTGTGGTTATTGAGGAAATGTATCATTTTAGTGGCCTGCTCGGGCATTATTCCTAGTGCTATTCTGGCTCTTTCTATTTCCACATGAGCCATGCCTATAAGCTCAACCTACTGATATATTGCCTGGATTGACCTCCATTGGTCCTGTATTGATTGGCCAATTTTGGCCCAAATTATCTTCTTTATTTCTGCTAGGGTTTTACCTAGGAGCAATTCATTTCCCATAGTTTTTACTTTGGCCTCTAAGGCCTTTATTTCTCTTTGTTTCTCTGCTACTGTCATCTTGGATTTTTCATAACTGGTCTCCAGCTTGGCCAGTCTATCCTTGGCTTCATTTATTTCAGTTACTTGAGTCTCAAGCTCTTTGACAGCTTTCATCAAGTCCTTCATGCTCATGCTGGATTCTGCTGCTGCTGTTGCTCCTATTGCTGATGTAGCTGTGGTAGGTGCTGGAATAGCAGGAGGGGCTGCTGCTGCTTGTGTGGGAGGGGCAGGTCCAAGAGTTGTTGATGTTTGAGGGGCTGGGAGGCTGACTCCCCTTGCTTGTCCTGCAATGCCTTCTCTAATTCTGCTTCCATTTGCAATATTCTTTGATTCATTACCAGAAGCAGCTCCATGGCGTCATCTACTTGCTTTTCTTGTGCAAGTTCTGCTGTTTGAGGGTGAATGGTAGGAGGCAATTTTGCCTGCTTTCTTAATGCAACAATGTCATCCTCTTTCTTCTTCATGAGGGCCCTAACACCCTTTGGATCCTTTGGGTCATGTCCCAAATCAATTATTATGTCTTCCAAAGTCTTTATTCTGTTGTCCTTTGCAGAGGAAGACAGCCTTTCCAAATCAAGCTATGTGTTTGTGTTCTTCAGGGCTTCTTTTAGCTGATGGGCCAGCATGGCCCTATCTGCAAGTGTTGCATACACCATTTCCCTAGTCTGTTTGTGCAGCTCAATCTGATCCATGGGGTGTATGTCTTTTAGAAAAGACCTCCAGTTTGTTCTATAGTAATCTGCAGAGTCTTGGGATGTGGGACTTTTAGGCTTTAAATGAGTAAAGATCATTTTTTCCTCTTTAAGATCATAGGCAGCCATCAATCTTTGTTTTTTGGCTGGAGTTGTCTTCAAGAATTGATCATAGAGCTGCACTCTCAACAATTCATTATGTGCCTTGATCTTTATGAAGCCTTCTTTGATTGCAGTTGGTTTCTTGCCCTATTGTCTTGAGGAGGATACCTCTGTGGTGTGTTGTATGGCCTGTTCTAGCTGAAATGAGCTAGTGGCAGTCTGCTGGCTTGTTTTCCTTTCTCTGTTGTGGCTTTCTACCCTTTCCTCACTGATATCTCCCTCTTTTGTTTCAGGGTCAACCCTTGGCCTCTTGGCTTCTGGTTGCTGTGATGACCCTATTGGAGGTGTGACCTCCTCTCTATCTCTCTTTTTTCCTCTCTCTTCATTGAGAGGAGTTTGCAGAACTAGGATTTGGGGTGGTCCAGTTTGTTGTGAAGGGGCCTACCCTTGACTCTGATCCTTTGAGGTGTTGGGCTGCCCTGTCTCTGTCTGTTGTTGTTGATCCATTATTTCTTTCCCCTTTGCTGTAGTTGTTGTTGTAGGAGCTTGCTGGGTGTCCTGTGCAGATGGAGTAGTAGAAGTGCCTTCTCCTACTTGGACTGGTTGTTTGAGCAAGACCTGTTGACAAGAATCCAAGTCAAGAGTTTTTTCCAAATCTTTCACAGTCTGCTCCATTTTTTCTTCCTGAGTCAATTCTTCTACTATTGATTGAGGTACCCATTCATCTTGGTTGGAAAAGTGTTGTATTTGTGGGTATGGGCAATTCTTATAGGCTAGCAGCCTATACTTGACCCTCCTAGCACTGATGAAACCTTCAGGGTCATAAGGGACCCACCAGAAGCTTCTTTTGAGTTTGAGTTGTTGCCCCAGTATTTGATCAACGTCTTGCCAACCATCTTTCTTATTCATGATAAATGGGCCTAGGTGGTCTCTAAACTTTAGGTTGGCTTTCTTCTTGGCACTGTAGAAGTGTGTAAGATCAGAGTTTATGAGTTGTCTATAGTATTCTAGGGAAAACAACCTCATAGGCACATATTTTGGGAGCCTGTAGGGACATAGCTCACAACCATAGATTCTGATAACTGTGTGATTTTGGTACAAGTACCAATCACCTATTTTGTAACTCCTGGACAACTGCAAGATTTTCTGCATATCCTTGGACAATCTGGCAGGAGGAGTCCTCTTTAAGAGGCATGTGACTGGATATACAAACTGGTCAATAAATTCACAGTATGAATAGGGGGAATTCTGGACTTGGTGGAAGACTGAAGACCAGAAGATAACAGACCTCCTCTCACCTTGTGAGTCTAGCTTCTTGATTGGGCACTGGAAGCAATCTGTTTGATAATACATGAACAGGTGATAGATGTATGATGAATACTTAAATATTGCCTCCCTATTCAGCCTTGACAATTGGTCATGCATCTTGTTGGAAATATACTTTAATTGTACTTCATAGCAGGGGGTTTCTCAAGGCTATATGCAGACAGCATGACCAGCACAGTTTCATCAACATGCTCATTTGTGGTGAACCCCAGCACAGAGGTTAGCATATCCACCATCAGCTTGCCTACCTCATTGAAATTTGCATAAGAAAAAGGAGGTGGCCCAGAAGGTTGGCAGTCTGCCTTCATGAATTTCTTGGGTACTGTAGCAATGTCTGTGCTAGAGAGCTTGGAGCCCTCATCCAGCAAGTACTTAATGGAGAATGGGTATAACAGCTGGGTTTGCTTGTAGTTCAACATTTGATTGATGGAATCTGGTGTTATGTAGAAGAGGATGCTCCCAGATGTAGACTTCGCAGCTCTGAGCTTCTGGTCATAGTTTTCTACACAGAGGTGAATGACTTCAGAGAAAACATTCACAAAAGGCAGGAAATAGGTGGGTAGATTGGATTCCCAGATGCCATACATGTCACTGTTGTCCAAGTGACTGTTCCTTAGCTGGAAGAAAGTCTCTAAGTGATTCCTCTCTGCCACAAAGTCTGTAATGAGAAAATCACTGTCCACCAGTGGCATAGCTTTCAGTTCTTTACTAGGTGGATTCACAGGAGGTACATCCAGTGCAACTGGAGTGGCCATGTCTGGTTTTAACTGGATGTTTTACTGTATTTTCAGGTTTGGTACAAAGGCTGAGGAATACTTGCTAACTTCTATTTGGCAGTGAGCAGCTTGACAGTGTAAGGAGGCTCTTACAGGTTTAATGAACTGTGGGGCACTCTGTTTTGAAGAACCAGAGTGTGTTTGAGCTAATTAGCTGGTTGCTTCTAGGGAATTTCTTATAACAAGAGTGAGGGAATTGCTGAATTCGTTTTTTAGCCAGTAGCTCGGCTCCTTCAATTGTTTTTATGGTGAATTTGCAGAGGGGCATGGGTTTCTTCCAGAGTTTTGTCGCGCAGGGGTTTAACCAGCTTCTTAAGTAATTTCAGAGGACAATTTATCAGTGGGGAGCTTTTAGCAGAGTTTTTATGCAGGAAATTAGGAGAAATGTGGGTAAAGAAGGTCGCTTGCGGCAAATACCTGGTTTTTATGGCATAGGAGGCGTTGAACTGGACAAATTGCAGGTTCTTGGGTCGACGATGAGTGTGGCAGCAACTTTGGCAGGTGAAATTTGTACTTCGGCCGTTGAACGTTGTTTTGGCATGCAGAGGAGGTCCGGAAACAATGAATAAGAATGAAAAATAATGGCTAATTTGCGTCATTTTATACATTTTTGGCCCTTTGGTGCCTTTTTGGTGATGACATCATGCTGAAATCATCATGGGCCCGGGTACGGAAGGGTGACGTGGCAGCTGACATGGGTGCCCAGGTGGCAGTGACACGGTGGCAGGGTGGACAGGCGGACAGGCAACGTGGAGGTGACGTGGAGGCACGGTGGCGGAATAGGTGGGGTGACGTCACGCTGACGGGGGTGTGACGTTAGCGCGGGAGACGGGGCGGTAAGTGGTTTCCCCGGAGGGCCTAAGGGTGGTAAGCGGTATTGAGGGGGGGAGGCTTCGAACACTGCGGGAGGCCGACGCGTGGTGGGGGTATGGCGAGAATACCGCCAATCCCCCTGACGCAAAAGGTCGGGCACCTTTGATGTAGAAACAACGGCCCACCGTTGGATGAGCGGGGTTGGATATCGGGGGGTGGGCGGCAACCTTGATGTGACGGTGTATTAACAGAGGGGGGACCCGCTCAATGTATTAATATATTTAAATAATTTAAGCGTGGGAAGGTAAAAAACTTTAGGATTTGGGTTTATGAGTTAGGCACCCACTTTATAAATGTTTTAATTTAAAAAACTTTATAATAAAATGCTTTTTGGACGGAAAAAGGGGTAGAGGGGTTAATGAAGGCGGGGCTTTGTAATTTTTTACCTTTGGCCATAGTTTTTGACCAAAACCATAGTTTTAGGGCCAAAGGGGTTAATACCAACCCCAGATAGGTTAGTATTTCCCTAAGGAAGGGTTATATAGCTATAATGCTAGGGGGAGGGTATTTATACATATTTTTTGGGAAATTTTTCATAGATTCTAATAGAATTAGGGGAGGGGGGGGGGGGGAGTTTGGGAGCTAAATAGTACATTAGTGGTTAATATGACTTTGTGGGGTGAGTGAAGGGGTAAAGACTAAGTTCTAAGAGGTAAAACTTAGGATTTGAAGATAAATGAAATGATAAAAAATATTTTTTACACAAAAAATGTGGCTTCTTTTCATTTTTAAACTTCATGGTTTGACCCAGTAGCTTGCCATGAAGTGAAGTGGAACTGGACACTTGAGCAGATCTCAAGGTCCTTGGGGATGTTAGTAAATGATGTTTGTGGGGAAATAGGGGAAATTAGACATGCTTCCAATGCTTGTCCTCCACTCTCTGCTTTTGATGCCAATACCCTGAGTGGCATGAGTCTTTGTACTTAATAAGCCAATTGGTGATGACCCTCCATTTCTGCACCTTGCACTACTTACCCATCCTAGTAATCCTAACATTTTTTCTTCATTTGGAGTGGGTGCACTTGAATTAGCAGACCTTGATTGTCCTATTTTTCTTTTGACTGCCCTCCTATCTAAAATGTACCCTTATTTCTTCCAAGGACCCAGATTAAGCAGTAGGGCCCCTTCATTTCTCTACCTAGCTAGTCATCTGCCAAGCTTGGGCTGTTTGGATAGGAAACATTCTCTATTCTACAGAAAACAATTTAAACATGGCATGGTCCAGTTTAGACTATTGGGCCATCCATCAAGTATGATCAGCGACAGCATTTGCAGAGCATGATACTGCCCAAAAGATAGTAGTGGCATTTTGACTGGCCACTTTCTTGGTCTTTAGTTTGGGGTTCATTTTAACTTTTCTCTTGACCATTTGATTTTCTTGCCTTTTGATTATTCTTTTAAGGCATACCCTCTTTTCATATTTTAATTTTCATAGCATGTACACAAAATATGGACCTTTGCAGCCTGCAATGATGAACATATTTAGCCCTTCCACTGTCAATCATGAAAGATGAAACCTATTGGTATAGGAACCTAACACTTTAGAGAGGATAAGTGGTGGGAATATTCTAGAATGGTCTAGAATGAAGGAATATTCCCAAAACCCTACGAATATTTTTCTCAATCTCACCAAGTGAAGTTCAAAGTGGGCCTAGGTTCTCTGCAGAGCAGGTTTGAATGGGCCTAAGTGCTCTGTAGTGTATTTACCCTTGACCGAGGCTGCACTAGTCCCTCAAGGAGTCATTTCAGGATGTGTTTAGGCCAGGAAACTCTCAGTGATGATGGAATTCAATGTGATGACTTGTCTAGGGCATGTAGAAACTGAATTAGGGTTTGATGAACCCTAAAAGTATTGAACTGAATGATAGGAGTGATGTGCCCAAATAGACTTGTAACACATTTAAAACCAACATTGTTGTATTTCAAAAGACAAGATTCATTTCCAAGCTTGTTCTAGGGGAAAGAGTAATACACACATTAATACTAGAGCTACCAAATGAAAAGTAGGACAAGTCAGTATTGAAGTTTGCGGCCTAAATTAAAGGAATCACATAGAATTTGATAAAGATGATATAATAGACATGAGGCCTTAGTTTTCAATAGTAAGAACAAGAATTCACAATCAGGGTTTATAAGCTATGTTCAAAGCCCGAGTGTTATTCTAGATCTAAAAAATAGGCTCTTCTAGTTTCGTTTGGGCAAGGGGAGCTCTAAGAATCACAAGTTAGGAGCGAAATCTCAAAAAATGATAGGTTGTGACAAAATGTGAATGAAATTATCTACATAAGATTCGAATGGAAAGAAAACTAGTGTCTCAAAGAATTCACCAAGATGCCATTCAAATCACATGGCCTCAATTATTTCAATTTCAATTAAAGTGCCCCTAATAATGATATTCATGAAATAAACGAATCAAAGTCCCAAGTGACTTATGATTGAAATCTTGAGCGATTCAGAATTATTTCTTTTGAAACATAAACTATTTTTCATTTAAAACCATACTATTTGTTCATGAATATTCCAATAAAACAATGTTAAAATCAGTTCAAGGGCCCATGCGTCTAGATATTTGATTACTGATCCATCTAAACTATTGTACTATGGTAATGAAGAGAAGGAATCATGGATAAGAAAAGGAGAGAAGGTATTTGTATTGAAAAACTAAAAGAAAATCTTAGGTATGGCATATTTTTAGGAAAAATATGTTGAAGGATTATTTATAACTATAGAGACGTAAATTTCTTATTGAAAGAGGAAAGAGTGTCAAAGAGAAAAAAAATGCAATATATACTGCAAAGAAAAATATGGATGAATGCTTGGAGATAACAAATAAAAAAATATTGTCAGCTATACAAACCAATGTTCAAAAATTTATGACTGGAAAAAATTGGACGGGCCATCAACTCAAGAAATCAGAAAAATTAGGAAAGAATTGGCCAAACATGGAAAGCATAAACTAAGACCTAAAAAAACTTGGAAAACTTGGCCACCTAATTTATTTTAAACAATTCCAAAGAAAACAAACATTTTTGAATACTAAGAAATTTTAGTTTGTTTGGATAATTGAACAATCACTACGGTAGTTTTCCAACTACACTAAAGTCCCTTGCAAATTTTGGGTTCAATTCTAGTCCAAAGTGTCTTTAACCACTTTTGATGACTTGAAAACTCACATATTTTAACAAAAAAACATTTTTATTATAGAAACTCAAACTTAACATCAGTCAACACATCAAAATGTAATGGATCTGTACAATGGACATTGTTATTCTCACTAAATTATTATTGATATTGCTTTTACTATGGATTCTATGGTTTCTGAAACCTGTTGAAGGCTCTATTCTAATGGGCCTTTTATAACTTCGAGGTTGCTTTAGTGTATTAAGAACAATTTTGTATTAAGTTATGACATAAATTTCATTCACATTTATGGATTTTGATTAGTAAAGGATGTTTCTGAAGTCAATTATATATTAGGATGCAGTAGAACTAGGAACAGGTATGTAGTTATAGGAAATACCAGAAACCAATAAAATATTTCTATAATGAATTTCACAATCATTGACTTGTTTTGACCTGTATTTTTCCCTTATATTATTTTTCCTTCATAGACAATATACTGTGGGCCACTTAACATAACATGCAGAAAAGAAGAAAAGAATTATTTCTAGTAGAGATTAGTAACCATAAAATTCATTTTTAGTAATGCAATGGTATTATAGAAAATTTACAATCTCCCCCATCAACTGTCGGCTATAAATAGATCTTGTGCACTAGCCTTTAGAAGGATGTGATGGGATTTCGCTCTGCCTACTATATTCAATTTTTGATGATGGGAGCTACAAATATTAAATTTAAGACATGTGTGAGTCATGGAAGGGGACATAATTTTCTATTTGCTTGGGAGGTGACAACTTCCGGTGAACAACACTGTTAGATCAAAATTGCAATTCAACGTTCTTACTTGAGTATTTAATACGTTTGACAAGCTCCATGGGATGTTCAGAACTCCAAAATTGTACACACTCTTTTAATGAAACCTATAAATTGAGAACTTTCATACGAGACTTGAGGTCATAGTAAAATTGGACCAAAAGGCTTAGGCCATGGATAGAACAAGGGACCATATGTGATATTATTTGTACTATTCTAATCTAGATCATTTTGCCTGGTTTTCCCCTAGAGTTGAAATGCATATTTTAGGTTTCATAGAAGACCTACCATGGAAGGGTTGTTGATGCCCTTCTCTTCCTAGCACTTTTCGGCAGTCTCCCCAAGCTTTGTCTATGCCCTACTCTTCCAAGAAATTTTTAGCAATCTCCCAAAACTTTTTCAAAGAACCAGGTTTTATGGTCCCAACAAGGTGAGGGTCAATGATTTTTTCAAGATTGCCCATTATCTTCCAGTTCATTTTCGACTCTACTCTAATGACTTGCTCTCTCAGAGGAACAAGATAAAGAGTTTCCTTTTCACAGAAGACCTCAAGTAACACTTCTCCAAAAGAATAGACATCATATTTCTCTGTTAGTGGCTGATATTTCGTATTCCTGAATCCCATTTTATTCCTCTCTTTTTCCCCAATTCCCCTTCAAAATTTGTAAGTCTGAATGCACATGAACTAAAATTTGAAGGGTCAAATGACCAAAAGCTCTACAATATTGTAGATAAAAGAAATCCACAATTTCCTTTCATATTCCTGAATCCCATTCAAAATGAAAATGAAAGAGAGAAATGGGTGGTTTTTTGTTCCTGTAACAACCAAATACATACCTTTTCCTCTATATAGTTGTACATTTTTCTCCTTCTCTATACCGATTCTTGACACCAAAAAATTCAAGGCACAATAATAATTTTTTTTGTATACTTTTGTGGAAGGAATGCACGTTTTGTGTTGGTTTGAGTAGGCCTAGCTAGAATTTTCTTGGTAAGTACCCTAGAGATTCTCATACCCTGTGTTCAATCCATCCTTTAAGAGTCTCTCTTTCCTAGGTTTCCTCAAACAAAATTTTCTTATTTCTGAATTAACGCCAAGCATCAAAAGTGGTAGATCTCTTAGCATTACAATGTTAATTTTTGTCTTTTCCAATGATTTGTGGTCAAAATTTTGTATCGGGGACCGCATAGAGATAATATCCTGCCATGTCTACAAAGGGATGTGTGAGCCCCAATGATTGTGGTGGGCATGTCCACTCATAGGAAGAGTTTCCCTTTAGAATTTGCCATTTCCCTTTAGGGAGTTCCCCTCCACCACAAGTTCTATTGGCTTAGCTCTTGATCATGTTGTTCATGATCCTCTCCATATTATTGGCACTGCATCCACATAAGGAACAGATCTTCATGGATATAGATATCATATTTATTTGTTAGAACACATGCTGCCTTCGTCAATGTATCAAAGTCATTAGCCCTAAAAAAGGAGCCTTCTTCCCATTCTTTACTCTAAAACCATGGTTCATGGGTGATTCCATCTCTGCTAATCAACCCCCCTCATTGCTTCCCCGCATCTGGGAATCCGGTCATGTCTTATAACTGTATCAATTTCAAAAAATTGAAACAGTATCAATTTGACGGTAAAGTGTTCTTCAATCGCCTAACATTCAATTCGATAATGCAGACCAATGTAGAGTGGTAGCTGGGGGAGTTTTTCTCAAATGGGAACACCTTACAACATAATTATCCAAAGGGGCATACAAGTTCAACCAACCTTTACACAATTCTGGTGATATCATCCCGCTAGTGGTAAAATCATTCTTCCATTCAACAGTAGAGCTTTCGTGACCTAAGCCTAGCCTAGTTTGAATATATATATATATATATATATATATATAATATATATATATAATATATATATATATATATATATTGTAGTATGTATGTATGTATGTATGTATGTTTAATGTATGTATGTATGTATGTATGTATGTATGTATGTATGTATGTATTTTTCTTAATTATGGAGATTCACTCCCACATTACCGTGGGCCAAAAAACCATAATTGAAGTTCCTATGACACACATTTAAATTCACACCTCCATATAATTAAAATTATAGGTACCAAATCAGTTACCTCACTATACATATCACATTATCAAGAAACAAAAAATCATTGAATTATAAATTTATTATTATTTCTTATTAAAAAAATAGTTAAATTATGAATTAAACATATATACATGTAAGAAAAGATGTAAATATTTATCTCCACATTGCCATGGAGACTTTTATCTTTTAAATTTGGATTTGATACAATATTGTGGGTCAATATTATGGCTTATGAATACCACATGCCCAAAATACCATACCTCATGTTTATATGGCTCACATTCATATTACATTTTTTTAATGAATCAATTTAATTAAATAAAAGAAATCACATAATCTTTTGAGATATATTTCATCATTTGATGACTTTTATTAAGAATATTCGAGAATATTTCATAAAGGTTAAATCTTTCCCTAATCCTCTCATTTCCTCCTTCATTACTTATCTATCAATCACTATATTCCCTCTCTCCCCCTTCTTTACACTCTCTCCCTTTATCCATCCCTCACCTCCCTCTCCTTTTATGGCCCACTCTACCTCCCTTCTATATTTATAGAACTCTTGCACAACCACTCACTCTATGCCTCCATCTCAACAACTCTAACCCTAACTACCTTACCTTCCAAACTCTCTTTGTCACCTCTATCCTCCTATCCCAACCGTCATCCTTCCCTTTCCATCACCTATCTCTCCCCCAACCTTCCTTTATCCCTTGACTCTCTCTTCCTCTCTCTCCCCTCGACTCCCTCTCCCCCTTCACACACACACACTCCACCCTCAACCCCTACTTCTCACCCTCTAATTTCCTCTATCACTAACCCCTGATCCCCCACTCCTCACCTCCATCATCTCTCTCCCTCTCCCTACTTCCATTTCTTTCCCTATACCCCCTTACCTATTTCCATGTCTCTCCTTCTCCAACTCTCCCTACGTCCCTCTCTATGTGTATCTTGTTCTTCATGTTTCCCTTCCTCTCCCCCCCTTGATCTCTTTCTCTCCCTCTCCCTCTTTGTTTTCCACCGTCGTTTTTTCTACATATCTTGCCATTTCTATCTCTATTTAAATTATTCACTCCATTACTCTCTCTATTTCTCCACCCCTCACGTTCTTTGTCTCTCCCTCCCTACCTATCTCTCCAATATCCCAATATCTCCCTCTCCCTTCCCCTCTCCATCTTAATTTATGTATAATGTTTTAAGCAATAAATTTAAAAAAACCCATATTTAAAGGGGTTTCTCTATTTCTTAAAAATATATTAAAATAATATTATTTTCATTAATACATGAGTGGTGATAAGCTTCGAATATCGTTTCAAATAACTAATTCAACTTGTGATTTGATAGGTTTCTTATTAATTTCATAAGCTTGGAATATCATTTCAAATAACTAATTCAACTTGCGATTTGATAGAGTTTTTATTAATTTAATTATAATTTAAGTTGCTTTAAATTTAAAATAAAATAAGAGTCTAAGAAAATAACAACTCTCCCTTTTTTCACCCTTTTTTTTTCTCACCACCTTAGATGCATTTTAGTTTATCTTTCCTTTTTTTCAATAAATTTAAAAGAAATGCATCTTTAATGGTATTTCGCTATTTCATTAAGCGTTCTTGTATTTCTCTATTTCATGAAGTGTTCTTGCCTTCACTGAATACGTGGTTGGTAATAGGCTTAGGATATCATTTCAAATAACCAATTTTCCTTCTATTTTGCTAGGACTTTTTAGTAATTTGCTTATAATTTTAATAAAGTTAAATTTATGAATAAAAAATAAATTGGTTAATTTTAATAAATATAGAATTTAAAAAAAAAATAAAAAATAAAATATTAATAAAATACTTATCTTGAAATATAAAACTATTTTAAAAATAACACAAAAATAAATAATAAAATAATATATATTGATAACCATATAAAGTATCCCTCGATGAACTAATAGAACATCGGGTAAAGATCATTATAAAAATATTCTCACGCAATATAACTCGGTGAACCACAGTGGGAACCAACCTTTAAATATCACACTCAAATTTTTAAAAGCATGCGAAGATGATAATTTTAAGAAATTATATACTAGTTTAATGCACCAGACAAATAAATTTCTTCAGTTGCAACGGCTGTGAACCCCACACAACCCCATGGTAGGTTTTGCGGTTTGGAGGCTCACCGAGAAAATGAACCGTTGACGTTGTGATAAGCCACATGGAGTGACGGTTCCGATATCACGTTAGGTTTAAGATGCAACCGATCAACAAGGTTTAAGTTAGCGAAACCATTCGAAGGAAGCTGTCCGAAATTGTTCGAAGAGGTCTGAAATTTGAAATTTAGGGTTAAGATGCAACCAATCAACAAGGTACAAGTTACCGAAACCATTCAAAGGAAGATGTCCGAAATTATTCGATTTTTAGGGTTAAGATGCGAGCAATCAAAAAGGTACAAGTTAGCGAAACCATTCGGAGGAAGATGTCTGAAATTGTTCCAAGGGTTTAAAATGTGATTTTTTTTTTGGGTTGAGAGGTTGGAAAAATCACCACACCTCTATAGAATCCGTAATTTCCACTCTAGGGATTCTAGTGAATGGGTTGTAACATTTACCACAACCTACGGGTTTTGGTGTAATGGCAAAACTCCACATGGTATCACAGCGTGGACCCATGTTCAATTCCCCGTAGTTGCGCTTGAGGGGGGTGTTGAAAAAATCAATGCACCTCTATAGAATCTGTAATTTTCACCATGGGTATCCTAGTCACTGGGTTGTAATGTTTACCACAACCTGCGGGTTTTGGTGTAATGGCAAACCTCCACCTAAGATGCAACCAATCAACAAGGTATAAGTTAAACCATTAAAAGGAAGATGTGAGGAATTGTCGAAGAGATAAGATGGAACCAATCAACAAGGTATAAGTTAAACCATTCGAAGGAAGATGTCAGAAATTGTCGAAGAGATAAGATGCAACCAATCAACAAGGTATAAGTTAAACCATTCGAAGGAAGATGTCAGAAATTGTCGAAGAGGTACGGAATGTGATTTTTAAGTTGAATAGGGTTTTGAAACTAACAACCTGCGGGTTTTGGTGTAATGGCAAACCTCCACATAAGATGCAACCAATCAACAAGGTATAAGTTAAGCCATTCAAAGGAAGATGTCAGAAATTTTCGAAGAGATAAGATGCAACCAATCAACAAGGTACAAGTTAAACCAGTCGAAGGAAGATGTCAGAAATTGTCGAAGAGGTACGGAATGTGATTTTTAAGTTGAATAGGGTTTTGAAACTAATTATCTACCACATGTTGCATAATAAGAGCTACTAGTAATCATCCATGCTCTCTAATCATCCATGACCTTCTCTCTAATGTTGCTATAAAATGGGCATTTATTTTATTTTTTATTTATTTTATTTATTTAAAAATTTATGGAATTTGGTGAAAAGAATTCAAAAAATCAGAATGTTGGAGTGTTTGAATCATTTTGTTGATGGTAGAAATAGATTCAGCACCATCAAGAATCCCTTTGGCACCCAAAAAGTGTGACAACGATAAGCCAAATTGTCAAAAACTTTTACCAGAGTTTATCATAATCTTGACAAAATTTCTATAATTTTCTAAACTAATTTGTGAGTTTTTAAAACTACACTATGAGTATTGTGATTCCATTCTTTCTTCGAAAATTTGAATCAGTTTCCTTTTTTCTTTAAACACATTATGCATACCTCAGAAAATTTTGAATATTGCATTTTATTTGGTTGGAGGCATTGAGTAGAGAGAGCTTTCAGCAAGTATTTAGGGTAAATTTTTCCAAATGTGAAGTTCACTATTGTGTTCTTGGGTAGTGAAAGGCTATTCAATTTTTGCACATATATTTGTTCCAAAGTTTTTTAAAGTCAAGTAGCCTTACTTAAAATGATGGAACACAAATGATTAGATAAAGTCAATAATTGCTCCTATCTCCATTCTATGTAATCAAACCGACTAAAGAATCACTTCCTTGTCATCTCACTCCTCTTCCCACCATAAATCCACATGAAACCTAACAACAAGAAAAGAGGAAAGACATAAAAAATATTAAATAAATTCATCCAAATGAATGATGGCATGAGGATCTACCCAAGGACTTTTGTGCTTAAAATTCCTAAGTATCTAATCACATATCTGCATATGCTTTTATTGCTATATTCAAAATCCTTTATACAGTTATGGAAATAATTATAGTCGAAACCACACATAAGGGTAAGATGTGAGGGTTGTTCTAATAAACTTGACTTGATCAAGATAGTGATGGTATTTTGGCTCTAGGTATATGAGCATTCATGTTTTTTGTCCAAAGTATTCATCTCTAACGAACCCTACTTAAAGGCTAGAAAGGTCGAAAGAAAATTGTCCTGGTTTCCACTAAAAACAAATAATGGTGTCTTGAGACACCACCATCTCTCAATGCTCTGTGATCCAAAAATATGGTATCAGAGAGAGAGTGGTCAGAGAGCTAGAGTGGTAAATACGAGAACTCAATGAATATTAAAGCCTAATATGAATGGAGATCCAGATGCAAAACCTGGTGAGTAACTGAAGCAAGTTTGATAAGTCGCATGCGGAAGTGCACACTCAAAGAAAAAAATGGTTGTTTGTGCCTTGAATTTTTGGAATGATAGTAGGAAGAGCGATGGATATGAGGTGCAATGATGGTAGAAACTACCATTGTTAGAGATTGAGGAGCATGATTAAATAATGTTGGATGCCCCTTTAACATGAATAGAAATGCCCAAATCATGTAGAAAATGGTGAAGAGATCATAGTGTTAGAACTTTGGATGTAAAAGAGGCTTTGGTAGAGAAGTTGTAGTGAAGACAAAATCAAACAAGATGAAGAGAAGCTCTCGAAGGAAATGACTACAACGAGCCTACCCATAAGTTTTCAGATGAGGATAAAGAAGCAAAAATCATAGAAGAGAGTGTGTTGATTTAATATCAAGCATGGGAAGTAGAGGAGAGACCAGTGTAGAAAATCCAGGTATGGGCATTTTTGGAAGTTATGTAGATGTGTATTGGTCATTGTGAGAAGATTGAAAGGCTAGAGCCAATGGCCAAGTGGAGCGACCTAAGTATTGCAATAATTTGGTAGAGGAAGGGCCCTATGTTAGTGGAAAAACAGATCGAATAGTGAACTATGAGAGTCATGCCTAGATCGTGCATAGGATAAGATGTTTAGGCATTCAAGGCAATGATTAGAGTGTTGGTGGAGTGTGTGATTATAGACCTGTGGTAGCTTATCCATGTTGGCAATCAGAGTTTTCAAATAGTGACAACAATCATTCGTCAAGAGAAATCCCCGAGAAGGGGCCAAGTAAATAGGTGATATGATATGGTAGGTGCCTAAAAAGCCAAGTCAAGGAGATCCAAGCACAAAAAATTATTTTTGAGCACATCCCAAACACAGTTTGACCAAGAGATCATGAGGGTCACACTCAAAGTAGCAAAGCATAAGCCACTGATTCTGAAGCGACTAAGTATTCGATGGATAGGCACTCAATGAAGGAAGAGTACAAATTTTGGCTTGTGATAGCTTTCAAGAGAATGGATGTAGCTGAGTAGGTTGCATGTAGAATAAATCATGAGAACTAGAGGCTTGTTATTGAGAAAGATCCATAGCAGTATCAAAATGAGTGGTGAGGCAGTGTTAAAAAGAACTACACCAATGACAAGATGTTGGTGGTATAACTATAAAAAATGATTTAGTGGATGGATGTGATGATATATTGCATGGTTGAAAAATCCCAGATCAAAGTATTGATTGTGCAAGGAAGAAGCTAGGAGAGTAGCACGATGGATGAAAAGAACAAGGATGGAAAGAATGGAGATGGAGTCAAGAGCACTGAAGGTTATGAAGGAGTTAGTCTCTAAGTGTGAATAGCATAAGAGTTTTGCTCCAAGTTATGAAATCTTGTGATAGGAAGACATTTCTCTAGAAAGTTGTAAGACTTATGTTCAAAAAGACAAGCCTCTTGGGAGCACACATAGTTGTAAGGCCTTAAGAGCATGCTGAGCATACATGTAGTGCAAGTGGCGCAAGGAGTTATCAAGATGTGGAATGGACCAGTTAAAGAGATAGGAGGGTGACATGTGTATTGGTATCCTAGTTTGAGTGGGGGAATATGATATCTCAGGTGGTTTTTAAACCATGTACGCAAAAAGGTATCCTATCATACTTATAGATACAATAGCTAGTTATCCCTACAATCGAGTAAATGGAAACTTTTTTATATGTACTGCAATAAAAATTAATGGGGCCAAGTCAATCGTCCATAGCCATGTTTAAGAAGGTGATTATCAGGGTTTTTATAGTAAAATTGTCTCAGTTAACATATTGGTGGTGTTATGGCTCCAGGTATATGAGAATTCATGGGTCTTTCCCATGGTATTCATCTCCAGTGAAGCCTATTTAAAGACTAGAAAGATAAAAAGCAAATTGTCGGAGAAGCCACTCAGAACAAACAAGGGTGTCTTTAGGAACCCACCATTTATGGAGAGATTTAACTCACTATAAAAATTGGCCGACCAAAATAGAGAGATTCGAAACAATGAATGTACATTTACTAATTACACCATCGCTTCTTTGTTCATCTATTTATTATTCTCATAAATTATTTTATGTTTTTACTAACATCACAGTCTACAATGGGCCATGTCTATTATATATATTCACTTATTTACTAGTTTATTAGTTATGACTTCAGCATCAATAGTAGATTTTGTTAAATTTCCATAAGGAAATCTATATTCACATTAATCAAATAATGTTACAAAAAAACATATAAAGTATTGTCTCAAGATAGAGAAACTATCTTGGACACACAATCACTTGGTTGAGAGAATATCTCAACTACACACCAATCTAGTAATCTATAGATATAAAAACCCTAAGAAATCGTAATAAAGTCCTTTACATAGCAAGAATCACAACTGAGACAAGTAGGAATTACATTTTCCAAAATACCCCCTTAATGACTACTTGTCTCAATCTCAATCTAAAAAGTCTAGTTATGGTCAAACATGAGAAGATAATATGTCGGCATCCATATAAAGGAACAACCATCCAGCGGAATGCATGGGTGCCCAACCGCTACGATCGCCGGTTTGGTAGGATATCTTTCGCATGCATGGTTCTTTCAACCATTATAACTGCACACATGTAGCTATCCCTATAATCCCCCCTCCACCATCATCATCATCATGGGTTTTATCGGATTTCTCATAACCATGCTCTTGGTTTTATCGGATTACCCTCAACCATGCCAACAAGGGATCTTAGCAACCAACGCTCAAATCATCCATCAAAGCATTCAATTCTACCACGAAGGCTCAACACAGCTAGGAAGGCTCACCATAGACACAACTTAACTAGGCACAGGGTTTTCTCGGGTCACTCTCAACCATGCCAAGCATTTCATTAGCTTACCCTAAATGATTCCTACAAGAATCCCTATCTACTTCACTATTACACGTGTTTTCTAGCTTACCACAAACCGACACTGCAAAATGGTTTCTTGCTGACCACAAACCTTCAATAACAAAGTGGTTTTAAGATTACCATGAATTTTATGGAGGTACACATGCCTTATCAGACTTACATTACACACTCCAACTTTTGAAGTTACCTAATACATACTTTACAAAGACCGCTATAAAACATCCTAGACTTTCTTACTAATTCATGTATGTAACACATAATCTAATATCATGATGAGTCTATTCCACAAACTCACACAAGTTGAATTGGTTATCCATCATCCTTTAATCACTATTGCTGCTCCTTTACCTCCTCCTTTAAAATTGTTCACATCTTGGCATGATATCCTATGTTGATACCATGTTAAATTTCCAAAATACTATCACCATAAAAAAATTCATTTCATTTACCCAAGAATGCACAAACAACAATGCTTTCAAACAAGCAACTTACTTTCTATCTGCGTGCTTTAGAAGCAAAGGCGGTATAGAAAAATGACAAGGAAGTGCGACCTCTTTCCCAAAACACATTAAATTTGTAAATTACACAATTCTGTTGTCGTAGTCATGAGCCATGCAAAAACTTTCCAGGACCGAACGTGAGTCGGATGGTTGTATAAAAATTCATCCAAAAGCCAGAGAAGACGTCAAAGATTGAATAAAACACCACATAGTTGGACCCTCCAACACACAATCTCTGACCACCAAAATGACGCCTCAGGCACTTTGTTTCAATTTTCCCATTTCCATCGCAATCTACGCCCCTGCTCATCAATTGACAGTCATCCATTATGATGTGCTCTCAAGGTTTTTAAAAACAATGTAAATCTCTTCTGAAGAAATTTCTAAGGGGGGCCCAAGGAAAACCACTCTGTAATTCCCATCTATGAAAAGTGGACTTCATCGAAACCTCGTTTTCAAGATGTTTTGGGCTCGAGAAGAAAATATCTCTTATGGATGAAAGAGCACTCGATCTTGTGACAACTATATCGGACCATCCAACCTTCTAAAATAACCTTAGTCATCCTAAAACCTATCCCTTCTTCTTCAGAATGTTTTACAAAATTCGTCCAAATACAAGCAACATTCAGGTAACCAAACGACTCGGTTACCATGACAACCCTATGCAAAAACACTGTGTCGCATTAATGGCATTGGCGGTGCTAGGTCCTTGTAATCCAATAAATGAATTAAATTGTTATGCAGCGCACGATTCTCGCCATGGATTAGCCCAGATCATAGAATTGCCTGTAGTGGTGCGCAATTTAAAAGGTTCGGATCGGGCATAATTCTGCCTATCCCCGATTTGAGCACGCATCCACCAACTCACGCATCCTCTAATCCAGGTGGCCTTCTCTTTTTTTATTGCACCTAGAGAGAGTCTCCATAATCAAACATGGTATTGAGGTAGTGTTATAGACATATTTGAGCACTGCAACCCCAATCACATATGTCCATAAACTAAGGGCTTCTGAGTCCGTAAAAGTGTTGTTTCACGCCCTAAAGGAACAAGGTCAACTGATTACATCATCTCCCAGAAGTTCTCCGTAGAAAACTACTCAGAATTGGTCAAAACTGGACCATAGAGACTGTTCAGCACAAAGGGTGCGATGCATCTCACCTGCTCAGTGCAGAAAGTGCGATGCATACTGCAAAGCTCTTCTGTAGGGTGCGATGGGCGAGAGTAGACAAATGGCAAAGACAGTTTGCAAGGTGGATGATCATGGAATCTTCCAGAAACTTCTCCTGTGACACTTGCCTCTCTGAATTCGCCTAGGGATGGGTAAGAAATCATCAATCTCCAAGTGGAATCAAGGACTATCATAGAGAAGACACTAATCAAAATCCCAGAAGCTGACTCACCCCCTGCAATCATCTATATATGGATCCCTCATCGTAGAGATCCAGGAGGCTGGAATCTTGTATCTTGTAAGGAAGTGTTGTTGGATTCCTGGTGGAATATCATAGTGTTGGGTGATCTAGGCTTTTAATGAGGTGAAGAGGGGCTTTCATGTTGGGAGGATGATGCTGGGTCAGATCAATGGGTTGTAATCCTCTCTTCTAATCTCTATATCAATAAAGCTATTCAAGTTTTCCTCCACATTCTTGTATGTTTGCAAATATATGCATGTGTGTGGCCAGTATATATCTGGTCCTATATTGTTTACGATTGTTGATCTCTGCACTTTGAAGGTATTATGCTGCTTTGACTTTACATGTATGCTTTGAAGCGGAGTGGTCAAGGGAGGAGCGACAAAGATCTGTCAAAGGGGAGAGGGAACAAGCAGAGAACCAAGCGAAAGATTGATGTTGGTATTCTTTGCTCCTCTCCTATCTATTTCTCGTAAAGGAAAGCGAAAGTAACTTTAATATGTTTGTTTCTAAGATAGCTACCCGTCTTAGTGGGACTAGCAGCTCTGCATAGACACTAGATTTCCCGATAACAAGTAGATCGATTATCGTTGTGTAATTAGTAACACAATTCATAATCCACATCCATAGTTAAATCACTATTCTGACAGACGAGTCTGACTCCTCCATTACCCAATCAATGCCACCATGACCGCCTCTTCAGATCATGTGAAACCAGCAAACTAATCAGTTAACTACGAGATCAAAAGATCGTCGCTCCACTGGCACGAGGTGATCTGCGAGACACCACAATTCTGCAACAATTCACAATCCGCTACTCAGCTTCCGTTGCAAATGACAGATCAGACCCCTACCTCAAATCAAGTTGATCCACCTACATCAACCCGACCCTCCTCACGTTTCTTTGTCAACTGAGACTCGGCCCACCTCACGCTGCTTTGTCAACTCAAGATCTACTGGATTTTAGTCAGAGATGCAAAATGTCACAACCCCACCACAATCCGCTGGTTACCAATGCCACCTCCGCTCTGCTGGTACAATCCATGAGCCACAGATCCGAATGCTGCTATTGCTCTTGTGTAAACAATAATCATCAAAACAATCAAATAATGGACATACATTCATTCCCTTTCAGTCTACTTTCAACACACATTTTTTATTTTCTTAGCACTCCCTCATGTGCCAACGCTAGGGTCATAACCACCCTCATACCATTTTAAATTTCCATAAGGAAATCTATATTCAGATTAATTAAATAATGTTACAAATAAATATATGAAGTATTGTTTCAAGGTAAGAAAACTATTTTGGTCACACAATCATTTGGTTGAGAGAATATTTCAACCACACACTAATCTAGGAATCTACTACATATAACATAGCAAAAAATAAGTCACAAATACCAAGATTAGGTTCATACGCGGCCCATGAATTGATTTAGAACATATATCAAAGCGGAGGTTATGAGGCAAAGCTTACGATTAGGGAAAGGGAAAAATAAATAGAAGGAACTGGGTTGTATTTATAGAGAAATAGAACGTTGTGGGAAGAACAAAAATTCCATGAGTACCATAAATTGGTCAATGAACACGTAATAGAAATGGTTATCATTTTTTCTCTCTCATAACAAGACCAGAGAAACTAAACTTCACGTCTGGAAAATTGAAGCAGGTTATAATAACTAAATCATATGGAATATAGACAGATTCAATCATTTTCTTTTTTTCTCAAAACCAGAAAATTTCTCAAAACCAGAAAAACTAAACCTAAACCTTGGATCAATAAATGCAAACGAAGCCAACCATTTTCTTTCTCAAAAGCTGAGAAACCAATGAAAGAGCGAGAAAATATATATTTGTTCTTTTATTTGAGTCTCTGAAACAGAGTCACTCAGAAATAAGGAAGAGAAAAACGTAAACGAATTTTTGTTTCTTTCTCTGAACGAAAGAGCTTGAGAAAATTATTCACGTAGTAACTGAAGGAAGATGCCAAAGACAAAATCATATAGCCATTTCAATGCCACATGCTTCCATCAATATATCCATTCATCTCACCTCGTGTTTTCACCGCAAACTGTTGTACGTTTTGTCGTATGAAAATTGATTAAAATTTAGTATCACAAATATGAATTTTAGAATCAAATTTTCTCAGCCCAAGCATGGAAGGAAACGGATTTCATGTAATCTAGTTGAGAACACGGTGTAATAATACAAATACAAATCCACCCCTGACAATCAGTTAGCGTCATATTTATCTCCGCGAACACTTACTCTCATTACTGACAGAGAGGTTGGAGATTACACCGAGGATTCAGCGGTTCATCAAAAATATGCCACTCCATTAGGGTCTATTGTTCTGTTTTTTTTTCACGAGCAAAAAACAAAATTTTATTAATAAAATGAAGTTGTTATCTCAAGCAAGGTTTTCCTACATCTTATCTTACGGCTACAGATCATGCAAAAGTATAAAAAAAAGAAACGGAGACATACTTCCATATGCTAACAAAAACCACCGAGTAAACAGAGGTCAGGGACCTCACCCTACTGACCAAAAAATACGTAAAACCCTTGCATAAGGTAGTGGAAGACCGAGAGAGGTGGGACGAAGTCCAGGAAGAATAGCAAAAAAAAACCATGGGTGGCAGCTTGAAACAGATCGGGCAGAGTTGCAAACCACCATCATGCAAAAATGCTTGAGTTTATGAGAGTCTTGCACCAGAAAAAAAAGTACCAATGCCCCACCTTGGGAGAGTTGGTTCCCAATATGTTCTACTCCCTAAAATGTGGTTAATATGTGGCTAAAGGTGCGAAAGCTAGCCCTCATTGTTTTAACACTTTGTAACAGAACAATCACAATTGCGGAAAATAACAGAGTACAAAATAGTACAACACCAAATTCAAAGAAACCTAAATGAACATCCAAGAAAAGAAAATGAACCGTTAGGAGACCTTCAGAATCCACACAATACATTGTCAAAAGATCGCAGAATTCGGGTCAGAAGAGAGAAGTTATATTATGTTGTTCCAACTATCACATTCTATGAACTGTTGGATGGTCACGATCAGATCCACTCGTTCATCGTTCCCAACAGTCAATAAGCTTTCCCATTCAAATGCAGAATATGAACGCTTACACAGGTTCAAAACAATTCAAATAATTCAAAAATTGAATGTCCAAGAAATTTCCACTTCCGAAAGGTTTTTGTTTCGAATTTATTTATTTATTTATTTTCAATCAAATATGCTTTTCCCCATTACTGTCGAGTAGAACTTTAAATATTTGAATGAGTTTGATTGAACTTTTTATGAAAAATCATTATGTCAGCTGATTTTCTTCTTTAAATGTAAATAAGTTAGGATTATATTAAGGGTATGGATTTTTATTTTTAATTTAAATAGAAAATTATTACAGTAGATAATTTTATTTTTTATCTATTAAATAGGTTTAGATTATATTAAGGGTATGGAGTATTCTAAAATTGTTTTTTGTTTGGTTAAGAGTTCGTTTTTTCAGAAATAAAGAATTAAGTTAATGGCTCAAGACTTAGAGGCGTTTGGAAAGAGTGAAAATCTTATAGATCACCAACCGATAATTACAAGTAATGTGGTCTTCTTTGAATAACAACTATGAGCAAACCTGCATCCTAGACATAACTATCATCACTACTAGTTTGACAACTAAATTATAATAACTTTATCAATATGAAAAAAAAAAATTACATAAAAAATATATATTAAATTTAATTATAATACTTTTTAAATTCAAGATAAAGAAAAATAAATTTTCCTTTGTTTTTTTGATAAGTATGTTATTGCAAACGAATATGGAGAATGAAGTTTAAAGAATTTTCACAAGGAATACTTTCTTTAATTAAAAATGTCTATGTGGAATTATAAAAGGAAAACTAATATGATTTATGCCCGTAATCAAATATACGTAAATCCCTTGATTATGGATGACTATATTTAATTATTTAAACTATATTTTTATAATTTATTTTCCGTTTAGAAAATTGTGGTGATGACTTTTAGGTCAAAGATTGGTTTGGATGGCTAGCTAAGGCAATAGTGTTAGGGTGGGAGAGGATACATTGATAAGGTGTTGGGAAAATTATAGTTTATCGAGAATTATGTTTTATGTTTTAAGGGTAACAAGAGCTGTTTATATATCTCAAATATTTTATTTAGAAAATATAATTATATGCAGACATTAATAACTATTTACACATAGATTAGGTAATGAAGGGATCATATAAAATGGTAATAAAGTACATAGTAGATGTACTTGTTTTGTTTATAAATTTTAATTCATGTGGTGTACGAAATTGGGATTTAATGTTTTTGGGAAAGAAGAGGGAAACATGAGGAGATGTTGTGGTTGAAAAATTTATAGAAGTTTAATTTATTTATTTTAAATAAGAGTTTTATAGTATTATGAATGAAGTGTTTGTTTAAGCATTTAAGTTTTGAAGGTGTTAGTTAGATCAAGAAGATGTTATTTGTGCAAGGTTGTTATTGGATAACTTACTTATATTCTCATTTATGGTATTTTTTGTTGAATTAACTTGGAAGGTAATAGAAGCTTCAATTTGTCTTGACATTATGTGGGGAGATGTCACTAGTGCAAGGTTGTATTGGATAACTTACTCATATGCTCATTTATCGTTCTTTTGTTGAATTAGCTTGGAAGGTAATAGAAGCTTAACTTTTTCTTGACATTATGTGGGGAGATCAGTGTACATATGTTTGTCCTTAAAGAATGGCATGGTTATTGTATTATTAAATCTTCAAAATTATCTCTCCTATACATAGATTGAGAGTTTGGTTAAAATTTTTCATTGTCATTAAATTGTGCATCTGACATATACATCTTAAAAAATTTAAAAAAGAATAAAGTAAAGAAACCTCAAAGAATATTGGTTCATATATATATAGACATAAATAAAAAGAGATTTCCTATTAAATTTGTGCCTGGTCACAGCGGGATACACGAGAGATTTACATCATGTTCAGAATGATCAGAGGTTCCAAGAGGAAAGAAGGATATTTTGTTTAAACATCCAATTGGTTTTTACTTTAATCCTTCCTACTACCAAAACTTATACTTTGGCTGCTATAAATTCTAGAATATTGACCATTAACCAAAATACATTTGCAAGTTTTTGTCATAGCTTACTAAGGTAGAACAATTGACATTTGATCAATAGGGGCACTAATTGTTGTGCTTATTGAGTCTTCATTGTTCCTATGGGCTTAGAGATAGGCTAGTTGAGGGAACATCCCATTCATTTTGTCTTGCATATGATGATTTTTGACCTGTTGGCTTTGCGCATTTTCTGACAGGGCCATAATTTGCTTGTGAAGCTCTAAAACCTAAACATACAAATCAATTGGAGGATGAGGGTATACATGGCAATGGTGATCCATTAGAATTTTTTCATTGTGAATGATGGAAAGTATATTCCATGAGGTGCTCATGTCTGTAATATTCAACCCCAAAAACCTTCAAAGGGTACGAGACCATTCAATGCAAAAAAATACCCAACCATCCTAGATCGAGACCAATTTTTAACTGAGACTTAACCATTATGTTCGCTAGAGCACTAAGATCCGAGATAATGAATGCGATAGGTTCGAATAGAGGTTGCCAAGACTCCTATTGTTTTAGATTTAGGAAGAAATTTGCACTCTAGCCTAAATATGATCTCTTGAAGAGTAGTTCTATTTTTAGGAACATTCCTTTAATCAGACTGCATGAGAGAACTGAATACCAAGTGGAGAATGACACCTTAATGAAATAGAAAGAGAGATGGAAATCAGGAGGTGCCAAGCTATATCTTGTCGTTAAATTGATCCATGTATTTATCCATGGTGAAACGATTTAATAGATTTAGGATGAGCTGGTTGAAGTCAATACAAGGGGGAAATAGCAAGGGCTTTTGTTTAGGTCGATGGACTGTTTACTCTTCTCAGTGATCTAGAACACAAGCACGGATACAGGAAGGAAGCTCGTAATCTTCACAATAGGCTGGAGGGGGGAGCGACAACTGAAGGGAAATGGTAGCACTACCGAAAACACCAACAGATCTTGTCTTCCCTAGATCTACATTATGGCTCAAAAAAAGACCAGAAACCATTTGAATGGATTATTCAGCACACCGATCTATTGCCACAATGGTTAGTTCGGGAAGCATATGCTAGATATGTGCTACCTCTTTGCAGATCTGTGGATCTTGAGGAAAAATATAAATTCGGGTTATCTGGAAAGCCGGGTGGATGGATGAAGTTAGTGTAGAGAAAGAATGCAATGAAGGTCTGGGCCCAGAAGACAGATCCCCAGGGGGAGAGGAGCTTGAGGAGGTGAAGGAAATGGTTACTTTGGATCCCGACCTACACAGTTGGGGATGCACAGACACAAATCCCTGTATCATTAAGATTGAGCTCTGTATTATGAAGGATGAGTGGACCTCCAGAGGACCACAACTACCTCTACGCATAGGGATAACTTACAAGATCCCAGATCCAGAGTCAAAAACCACAGATGCTTCCTTTTGTGGGACTGATATTCCTAAACCAGAGATCCTCGCTGCAGATCTAGACTCGAGGAGGTCATTACCGACAAATGGACCATGATTTTGGGGGTTTCATCTGTCTAAAGGTGGGGGTTTCCGACAAAAGGCAAAATGGGGCACTATGAAGAAGATTCACGAGCAATGGTAGCCACGATCCATTGCAGGAGGGCAAAGCAACATACAAGGCCTGATGCTAAGGATCACCTTGGACTAGTATATGTCGATCACTGGTGGGTAGCGTGAGTTCACAAACTAAACAACCTAGATCAATAAAGAGCTACAACAATTGAGCATGAATACCACGAAGTGGCAAACACCCCAACATTGGATCTTGAAGCCTCTATATCTGAGATGCTCGAAGGTAAACAAAGCACCGTATTTCTTAGATCTATGGAAGGGAAATAGTATGCATCAAGATACGGAGTTGGGAGGAGATTAAAACACTCAAACAGAGGATACAAGAAAGAATATGCATCCCACCTTGAAAACAACTTCTGATCTATGCAAGAAAAGTATTGCAGGAGGAGCACAGGCTAAGAGAATATGACACAGGCAACAACCCAACTATCTACCTCAACAGAAGACTCCGTGGAGGCTGCTCCAACACAAGCTCAAAAGGACCTATTTCCTTCAAAGACACAGTAAAAGGGAAGATGGGACTTCAAGCGTAAACAGAACAGCAAGCTACGAACCCTAGTGCCTACATCGTCAAGCGGCCAACTTAGAACCCTGTATTCACAATTGTTATACCATAGGTAAATGAAATACATGATGATTATTTATCTAGAGAAGTGACATGCAGGTTTAATGGGTTTTGGCCCAAATCGAAAGCCCTTAGTCAATGGATTTACTACATATGGACAAAAAACGGTGATATCCACCTCTGCTCAAAAGGATTTTTTATTGTCAAATTCTACTCAGCCAATGACAAGGAATATGCATTGAACAAGGGACCATGGTTTTGGGGTAATGCTAGCATTTTTATGAGATTTTGGTTTCTAGAATTTGACCCAAACACCATGGTGGTTTCCAAAATGCTTGTGTGGGTAAAATTATACAACCTACCTCTGAACTTTTGGCACATCAAAGTATTAGCAGGCATTGGAAACGCTTTGGGGAAATTATTAAAAGTAGATAGTGAGCACCTTTGCAAGGATATCTAAACTTTTGCCCGGATCTGTGTGGAGGTTGATCTCAGTCAAGTTTTACCAGACCACATCCTCTTACTCCACAACGAAAAGCAATGGGCCCAACCACTTGATTATGAAAACACTACCTTCAGATGTTGCATTTGTCGTCAAATAGGTCACCTACAAAGCGCATGCCCACAAAACAAAAAAGACAGGAAAAGAAGACAACCACCAAAGCCGAAAGGATGACAATTTTTAGCCACACTGACAGATGACATAGAAGAGGAAGAAAACACAGAAACTACCACAAACAACATATTCCAAGAAGCAGAATATTAAGGAAATAACCTAGAACCCAATGAACAAAGCACCCTACACAACTCACAAAATGATGAAAATCAGAATTGCTCCACATTAGTTCCAAATATAACCATTCCACAACAGCAAAGTGAGTAACTCATACGAGTGCAAGAAATTGTTGGCAGCAAGTGAGCACGCTCTACAGAAAGTTCAGATTCTGACAAAGAAACCCGAGCTGCTACCAATGAAGCACAAATGTCTACTGTAACATCCACTCCAAACAATGGAGGTTGGCGGGAAGTAGAAAAAAAGAAAGGTAGGATAGCATAGATAGCCATTAAATTATTTTTAGATCCTATTGTATTAGGAAAAGTTTTGATAAAGCATATGTTGTTTCAGCATCTACAACATGTAATTTTGCTCAATATGAATAAAATTACAATTTTTCCATCGGAAAAAAAAAATGGATTTAGGATGAGCTCAACAAACGTGAATGTTTGCATAGGATGTAATATATCTGGTCCTTTCTAGATTTATTTTAATATTATTACCTATAAGACATGACAATCAACATCGATTTTACAGGGTATAGGAAAGTGTTAAAATTGGCAGCTAGGGCCAAACTCCATGTGGGTCATCTTATTTATGGTAGCTGATATTTTTCTTGGATCCCTCTCATTGAGAAGTGTAGGATTGATCTAAAGATCATCTGATTTCGATAAGTATTCATGGAGTTATGAATTTATTTGCATTATAAGACAATTCGTCAAGGTCGGCCAGCAACTTAATAAACCCTAAATGTGCTCAATGTTTTAGTATAAATAGAGGTGGCCTTCAAGTCATTTCAACACACTTGGGATCTCTTCCTCTCTCTATTTGTCTTTGGGTTTTAGTAGGAGGAGAGATCCTAAGTAATAACGTTGCCCTGATTTAGAGGCAGAAAAGTTGGAACTACCGGAAAAGTTAGAAAGCCCAGAACTACTGGAAAAGCTGGAATTGCTGGAACTGTCAGAATTGCAGGAAAAGCTGGGACTTCCAGAAAAGCCGGAAAAGTTGGAGCTTCCGGAACTTTCAAAACTGCTGAAAAAGCTGAAACTGGGAGAACTACTGGATAAGCCGAAACTACCAAAAAGCTAGAAATGTCGGAAAAGCCGAAATTGCCAAAAAAGCTGGAAAAGCCAGAACTGCCGGAAGAGCTGGAATTGTTGGAAAATCTAGAACTACCGGGAACAACTAGAACTGCTGGAACTACTAGGAATAGTCGGAAATACCAAAACTGCTGAAACGACCGGAGCATTTATCTCCAAAGGAGAGTAGCATGCAAGGGACAACCAGCTAACATTGGGACATTTGTATGGTACTTACCAACAAATACACCAAGCATGCAATGTTAGAGTTAGCATGCAAGGGACAAGTAGCATGCAACAACAAGCATGCTAAGGATAATGAGCAAGCAAGGTGCAACCAACACATAGGTCAGGATGGCAACATGGTGCAGCAATGGCACATAATGCAGTACAACAATGGGTGCAGTCATGATTAATTATGCTTGATAAGATGCAGCATAGCGATGATGGGTGCAACATGGTGCAACGTGGTGAGGTGCAACATGATGATGAAATGCAACACAACGATAGGTGAACAAGTCACCTTGGAGAATTAGTTGAAGCAACATGTCTTCAAATGATCTGATGTATCATCTTATTAGTGATGATCTATGGTCCTATCTAGATAAGTCAAAGTGTTGACTTCTGTTGTAAATGTACTATCTGTCTCTCTCTCTGCTAAACTATTGAAGAATGCATAAGAAGAATTGATCAAGGGTTTCCCCACATTGGGGTTTGTACCTAGCTAGCACCATATCTTGTGTCCTCTTGTCTTGGCTTGTCTTCTGCGATTTATGTTTATGTTCTATCTGTAGTTTACTTTAATGATGATGTGATTGCTAATTTGGAAAAGCTATGGAGCTAACTGTGAAAATTGAAATAAATTTATCTAAGTATAGAACATACCTAAAATTAACAGAAAGTGCAAGAGATACGGTAAGGAGCAAGAATTTAATTTTCAACTAGCATAACTATGCATGCGGTCCAAATCTCTAGATGTTGGTGATGTCCTTATATGGACTCTTGTATCCTGAGATCGTCAGTTGGGAAACTTCACACAAACCTTGGCCACATGAGTGATAGGGGGGAGGTCTCTAACCTTGTCGTACATGAGGAGAGGGAACTTCCACTTTTGAAGGGACTTAGAAAAGAACATTCCCATGACTAAGTTTAAAATATTCTTCCTTTTGGGGGTTTTCCTGAGCGAGGATTTTGTTTTGATCATGGGATACATTTCCATGTGAGATTGTCATTTATCCTCATTTATCCTTCTTTAGGATGGCAAGCTATTTTTTTTTTCACATCAACGTATTTTTTTGAGTTGCAGAGAATATGATTAGAAGATTTATGAATGAAAGATTCCAAGATACAAGAGACTCTACAAATGAGCAGAGAAAGGGTGTTTTTCAAAAGGAGAGAATCAGAGAAAAGGTGTTTAATAATCGAAAGAGAGTGCCCCACAACTTATATAGAAGAAATATCATCATCCTTGGCTAACTAAAGGCCAAAAAAGAGACCCTACATTTTAGTTGCATTGTTTGATCTCTTCCCCAAGCCCTAGGCTTACTTGATCTTCACTTCTCCTTCAGGATTTATCATGATCCATCCTCCTCCTACCACCCTTGGATTTATTTTAGTGGCACCATGAAAAAATAGCATGCAATTATTTTTTTGCATTCTTTGGATTTTAAAGTTATCATCAGATAACTCTAGTTTCCATGGCAAGGAGGAAGGGTGCTTTAAATAAGCCTTAATTGGGAAGCTGACCATGAGAATTACAAGTCACTTTAGTCACTACTTCTCTTAGATATCGAAGTTACTATTGAGGTCTTTGAATTCTAACTGGTTAGCTTTTGCACAGATTGAGAGAGCCTTGGAAGCCATTAACCTTGAAGGGTTTTTGATGTCCTTAAATATGACCTTATTTCTCGAGACCCAAATCCTCCAACAAAAAAACTTAGGAAGTGAAGTCCATATCCATTCATATCTTTACTTATCTATGGAGGAACCTTCATACTAATTAGGAAAGTTATTCAATATATTGGATATATCATTTGGGAGATCAATCCTCGAGGACAAAGGGGCAACAACCATATTCTAAACTTGAAGGCTAAAGTGGTAGAATACGAATAGGTGGGGGATCGATTCTTCATTAAGAGAGAAGAGGGGGAAACAGGATGGAGTTTCCATGCCTCTTCTTTTGAGATTTTCATAAGTAAGTATTTTCTTATGACGGAGGGCCCAACAAAATGAATTAACTTTGGGGATGTCATTATTGGACCAAAGCTTTCTCCAAAGGGATGATTTAGGAGGAATTTGTTCATTCAAAAGTAATTCCTCATCGGTTGGCTTAATTGTGTACATCCAGGCTTTCCATCCAAGCTTTTCTTTAGCTTGTCAGTTAATGGGAGCACATCCAGATAGCTTAAGTTTAAGCAAATTAGCTAGATGAGTGAGATTGGGAGGGAGGTCTCCTAGCCACTAATTGAAATAAGAGTCAAATTCATACCATGCACTTATCTGGGCTACCATGTTTATTCCATGGAAAGAAATATGTTGTTAAAGAAGTTGAATAAGTTCACAATAATTAAAAGGGGGTGGTGGCATATGGAGTCAGACCAAATATTGATTTTTGATCCATACCTAGGATTTCCACTGGCATGGTTGTTAATGAGAGAGAATGAACCTACGATGAGTATCCCAATAGGTGAGTGGATTCTAGGATGAGGATCAAACCTAGAGGTGATATTGTGTCTTAGATATATATTGAGTAGAACTTGCACCCACCAAGCTTCCAAATTATTTTTCATTTTCCCAAAAAAAATTCTCCCATTTCTTGATTCATTAGTGCTGGATCTCTAAGCCCTAGAATCCATGATCTCTTGCTACCTTGATAATATTCTAGTTGAGAAGGTGAATTTGTTTTTAGAAGACGTTACTTCATTCCCAAAGGAATTGACGAATCTCCTTGTCGGTTTCCTTCAAGATAAATTTAGGAGATAGAGGAGCTGAAAATTCAAAAATAAGAATGGAAGACAAGAAAAAATTGATAACAACAATCCTGCCTGCTAGAGTGAGCAATATTTCTCCCCATGACTCTAATTTAGCTTTACGTTTTGAAAGGCCCGAGATCCAAGCTTGAGAGGAGAGATATTTTTCGCATATAGGAATACTAATGTATTTGAAATATATCCAATTCTAAGTAGAATTAAAGCCAAAGATGCTTGTAATTGGATGTTTCTTATCAGTTGAAACATTCTAGGAATAGATCTGTGATGTCAAAGAATTCACTAAGCCCCTAGAGGCCACTAGAAAATGGTCCAGGACATTTTTTAATATTTCAGAAATAGTTTTCTAGGTCCCTCCCAAGATATTAGTGTTGTCATCAAATTGATAATGGTTGATGCTCTTGATAACTTGTGTAATTTCAATGCATGGAAGTTTTCCTATGCTACACTCATATTCCAATCTTTTGCTTATAGTATCTACATGAAAATATAGAGGAAGGGGGACAATTAAAAGCCCTAGCATAGCCCTATTTAGGCTTGAAAAAAATGGTAGCGTCATCGTTTAATAACAGAGATATCTAAGGTGAACTTATGTAGATGGAGATCCAATGGATAAAGGCGCTGTTGAAGCCAAGTCTACTCAAAAGTTTAAACATGAAGGTATACAAAACTTTTTCAAATGCATTATCCATACTGAGCTTAATATCCATTCCCTTATCCTCCCTTTCTCTACTTGAGAAAATTGCCTCTTGAACCAAAATAATATTGTCAAAGATTTGTCTCTGAGGTACAAATATGCCCTGATTTTTTGATATCAATTCGGGAGGAGCCTTTATACTATTTTTGCGAGCAACATTGAGATGATTTTATGAGAGACATTACACAGAGAGATTGGGCGGAATCTGTGGAAGGAGGATGAATTGGATTCATTAGAGATCAAAGTGAGGAAAGAAGAATAGATTCCCCCACCCATATGACCATTCTTCAAGTCCTAGTTCTCCTAACAAAGACCCCTTTTTGATAAAGTCCCAAAAGTACGGGAAGAAGTGAGTACTGAACCCGTCTAGACCTAGGGCCTTTTCTAGAATGAAAGAGGAGACAATTTTTTGAATCTCTTCTTATAAAGGAGATGGGTAAGTTTCTTATTCATTTCTTCAGTGACGAGGGGTAGAATATATTCCAATGCGTACTTTTCTAACTCCTCATTTGAATGCTCATTTTGAGAATATAGTTTATTGAAGTGGGTTACGACCTCCTTCATTATTCATTGGAAATAATTAGTTGTGACTCCATTGTTGGTGATTTCTTGAATGGTCTTTTTTCGTTCTCCTTTTTTGGCTTGATTATGAAAATATTTGGTGTTCTTATCCCATCCTTTGAGCTAGACACTACAATACTTCAATCTCCATAATTCTTCTTCTTCCCTCATCAATACAAGGAATCTTTCAAACATATGTTTATCTTGTTTCAATTGTTGTTTAGTAACCTAGGTGTTCCATTGTAGACTGAAACTAGCTGATCAAGTCCTCCATTTTTTCATTTACCCCTTCCATGTCAAATTGAAGAGAATAGGCCTAGTCTTTGAGTCAATTTTTCAGCATTCTAGTTTTTTTCTCCCAGATTGTAATTAGACTACTTATTTCCCTTGATCACCAAGAATGAGCCACAATTTCATAGAAATGAGTATGATAAATCCAAATTGGACTAAATTGTAAGGGGATGGGTCTCAAATTTGATAGGGGAGAGAGATCAAGATGGATGGGAGAATGATCCAAACAATTCTAGAAAAGAATGGAGGAGGAGATGGAAACATTTTGACAAAGGAAATGATCATAAATAAGAAATATCTCAATCTTGGTAACAATTTGGTTGGGGTCCACCCTTTTATTAGACCAAGCATATTTAAATTTGGCATGCTTAATGTCTATTAGGTTGGGAAAAGAAATGAATTCCTCTATTTTCTGTTGAAAGGGGTCTTTGACATGCAACCTCCTTTGCTCTCCCAATTATACAGAGTTGTATTAAAGTCTCCACCAAATATACATAGAACATTCTTTGTAGAGTCGCAAAGATTGCAGAGAGATGTGTAACACTCTTGCTCATCTCTAAAATGAATAGGCATGTAAATGTTGATAACAAGGGATACTTGATTAGGGGGATATCAATAATTTTTTATGCCAACCAGTGGACATCGATATTGATTCAACCAGCCGAACTTGGGAGGGATCCTAGAGAATGAAAATTCCTCCAAAGGATCCTATTGTGTTGACTACCATGATTCTACTTTTGTACCACACATGTGGTTAGTGTGTTATTGTTTCTTTCTCTTCCCACTTCGTATCCTAAAGCATAAAAATGGATGTATTCTCTTTTTTAATTAGAGAAAATGCTTCAGATCTTCTTTTCTCAAACCCCAACGCTATACAATTCCAAGAGAGCGTGACCATTTCTTATATTTGGAAGGTCCCTCTTTATTTGGGTTGTAGCCTATGTTTCTTTTTGGCCATTTACCTCCTAAACCTCTCGAATGAATGTGTCTTAGGGTGGACTCTTGATCGAGTTCTTTTTATTCCATTTTTCTTTATTCTTCTTTCCCTATTTGATTTTCTTCCAAATAGGTGGGATGTGTGGTATTTCTCAAAGATTTCTCAATTTCAATATTTTCATCCACTAAGCTTTTAAAAGGATCACCGGCTATGCCATCTCTTGGAGGAAGAAAATCCTCCTCAGTTTTTGAAGTGTACTTCTATCTTGAATCACATTATTCCTTATATTTTGATGTGGAGATTTTCTCAATCAAGCCTTGAGTATTTTTCTAGGTGGAGGGTGGATCCGTGATTGGAGGAACACGATGTGGGATATTACCTTCCTCTGGCTCTGTGGACAACACTTTGAATTTGTTTCGAGAGGGAGCCAGAGTACCATATTTGTTTCATCACTCCCTTCTCTCAATGGGGCGACCCTTAGGGGAGGATGAGCCTACATTGTTCATTGTATCTTGCTTTTGATGATGCGAAGATGGGGGTTATTGCTTCTATGAACCCTTCCTTTTTTGCCCTACTTTCACTGGTCACCAACTTCCCCTTGCCTTTCTTCCTCCCTGGGTTTTTTAGGATAGTTTTTAGCGAAGTGGGCATAATCATGGCAGATCTTACACTTGAAAGGGATTTGATCATAATCAACCTCTTCGATGTGTGACTAGATATCCATATTTAGATTTCGTAGTTGGGAGGCCCTTCTCCAGATTTACTTCGACACATATTATAGCATAGGAGAAGATACCATCTCAGGGCTCCACACAGTCTAGATATCTTCCCAGAACATTGTTGATCTTTCGAAAGGTTACAACATTCCAGTAGTGGAGAGGGAGAAAGGGAAGTCTGACCAAGACATGAATCACAAAGGGAACATCACAATATGGGTTAGAGTTGGGGCTCCATCAATCCAAATAAAGACCTTGGGCTCTCATAAAGTATGGACAACCACGAAAGATCTTGCCCCAATATGATTGTTTCTCGAAGAAGAAGACAAAGAAACCCTTTCGCAGAAGGATGTGCTAACTTGACGCTCAATCATAGGTTTCCAATTACTTAAGAACCATTGAAATATCTACTTTTTGGAGGGCCATAACTGCATGAATTGACCCACTAATCCCCGATCTACCAATTGAAGAGCGTGGGATTTGACCTAAGGTACGAAGATCTGGATCTTCATAACATTGATGAGGTTTTTGACGTTTCAGGTGGCCAAAGCTTTTTGAAACATAGGCTCATTCAAGACCATGGAATTAAAGGTCGCTATCTCTTCTTCAAGTGAAGTGGGGGAGGCCAAACTGGAAATGAGAAACCACATGGCCCAAAGAGCCCAAAACACCTTGTGCAAAGGAGTGTCAATCAATGGGGGGACTGGGGAATAAATTGTGCAAGGGAAGAATGTGGGGCAAAGGGAGGAGTAGGCAGAGCGTTGACCTCACTGGCCTGGTTAGGCCTGTGATTACTAGGGAAGGGAACATGAATGATCGTGGAGGAGTAAGAGCCACAGAGCTTGAGAGCACTCAATTTCCCAATTTTGTGTTTATTTCACATGTAATTAAATAAAAAAAGATTAGTCCCTTAATTTAAAGATCAATATGAAAAATAGATCTGTTTTAATTGAATTCCATGTAAAAAAATCTTTAATCTTTAAATGTAGATAAACATTCCTCCAAAAGTCCTCAATTTACTTTTTGCTTTTTTATTTTTTGATAATTAAATTTTGAATAAAAGTTAAACCTTCCTAAACTAATGGGAGGTTCAAGGACTGGGATATCTCATTTGCTTTCAGAAACTTGCATCTAAGCTTACGGTGAGACATGCCTCCCTTCAAAGATCCCTTTCAATTAGTTTTTTCTTTTTCGTATCTTAGTTAATTGATTTTTTAATAAAAATAAATAAAAATTAAACCATCCAAATTTATGGGAAGTTCAATACCAGAGATTTCGGTAACCTTGCACTCGATTTCCTCGAATGCAGCGCGTTGATGGAATCCCTGATCGGGGAGCTTAAACCGGGGGCGAGTATGGCTATTGCGTTTGGATCACAATTTTGCCTATTCCTGCTAAACCGAGATAAAAAAGAAGCAAGTGCCACACTGTGTGCTATTAATTACTGATTTAATATAAGTAGATAGGGATTAAATTTTTCTATATTTAAATTTATTTTTTAAGGGTTAGAAATACAATCTTATTTATTTTATTGTTTAAATTATATTTTATTTTTAAATATTGAATGGAATATATATATGACCAAATAAAAGTTTTAACCATAATACTTAATTTTTCATGATATACATATTTTTTAAATGATATATAATATAAACATAATTGATATTAAATATTTTACATAACTTGTATATCCAAATTAAAATGATTTTTTATTATTAACATATTGTTAAGTATATATATCAATTTTAATTTGTACTAAAATATTTTATTGATAACACAAATTAAATTTTTTATATACAAAATTAAAACATTTTTATTTAACAATTATATATATATATATATATTATATATTATATAGATATATAAAGTTGACATTAATATAAGTTAGTTAACATAGATCTTCAAATAGTTTATTTAAAATATTTTTGAAAAGTAGAAAATGTAAACATCTTACAGGCACCTTTTATATATAATTACTCTAAGGGTATTCATTTTTTTTGTTATAACCAACATTATTTTTATATTTAGAGCATAATTTTTATTTCAATTTAAAAAAAAATACAGATAAACATATTTACACATTCCCTCATATTAAACTATAAAATAAACTTCTTAACTCAATAAAAAAACATTACCTTAAACAATAATATTGAATAAAAAAACATCCACGCTATTTAGGAAAAAAATAAACCCAACCAAAATGAGAAAACTAAAAAGCATCCACCTGACTAAAATTTAAACCTGGAAGAAAATATAACAAATAGCGAAAATGAATTACGAAATGCAGCCGAATTGAGATAATACACTCCTTCCGAAGTTCGAATTTCAATTCACATAATTCCATATCCAGACACCCTTCAAAATTTGTTTTCATCCCTACAAAAAATAACGATAAGAATCGATAGCCGAGTCTCTTTTGTAATAAAGCTTTCAGAACTATGCGAGAGTTTTTACATTCACACAAGGTTCAAGAAATCTTATTAAAAGTAATTATTAATAAATATAGTTTTTATTTTCTTTATCTTTAATTTAATTTAAAAAATATATATATTTACAATATCATGGTGCCTTATTATTTATTTCTTTATTTTTTTTTTAATGTTTAATTTATATATTAATTATTTTTCTAATGATAATAATAATTTAAAATTAAGTTACTTGGATGCGGGTGCATTAACGCAATATTTATGATGGCTCTGCGTTATGACGGTAGCTGGTATAGCAGGTGGCAGGACAACACACCTACCCAAGCCTTCTCGCGGATGGAAATTGATTATATTAAGTCCCGGTAGATCAATTCCCATGCGGAATTGAATGCGCAGTGGGTTCGAGACATTTCACCTGGTATTCCTTTAATGGCTGCCTCGGCCTCCCAAGCCCTCTCTGTTAATATTTACCTATGGCCTCCCTCCATTCGACTGCCTCTAGTTTCGCATCCTTGCAATGCTTCGAAGGTGGCGCTGAATGTTTGGTTCTTAAAGCATTACAGGGACCCTCACATGGGCATCTGCTTTGCTTCATCCTGCTCTTCATCCCCTCTAAGTTGCCGTGTTACTTTGACAATGGTGTGTCGTTGAGGTAGATATCGTCGAGGTGGCGGTCGTGGAGGCCGTGGGCGCTCTCAGCCTGCGCCTCCGTCTGTTATTCCTCTGGCTTCGGCTTCCCCTACCTCAGATACTCGCAGGCCTCTCCCGCACAACTCTTTTCAAACCACTCATTTCACATTTCATAGTCGCTTCAATCAACCTGTTCTCTCGGCCAGCATTACGGTAATTTTCTCGGAGGAAGAAGCTCGGCCCACTGTTGCAGTGAACATCTCAACAACGCAGTCTCAGGGAGAAAGTGCGCAGCAGGGGGAAGATGTTGGTTTTGGGTTCAATTGTGGAGATTTGCAGGCTGGAGGAAATGACACTGATGTCTCCAAGCTTCCAGAAAGCAATCAACAGGATGTTCCGGCCTCTGCTCACCTGGCGAGTGGTTCTGATAGCATTCGACAGTTGGCAACTCCCCCAGATGGCAGTGGTTCAGCTATTAAGGATAATGTTGATGACACATGGATGGGCTATCCTTGTCCCATGGAGGAGGAAATTCCAGAACATGATACTGCTGCTTGAAGACTCCTGGGCCATGTCTACTTCCCTGCTCCTCTCTCTGCTCTTCAGTCCATTTTGTTATGCCTATATGGATTCTGTCAATGTCTTTCTGCATCAAGCATGTAGTTCTGTTATAGTTTCAAGTTTTTGGCTCTGTAATTTTGCTCATGAATATCTGGGCAGTTCAGATAGTATGGTCATAACTTATCATCTGTCCTTTTCTGAGGTCTATCACTCTGGCCAGTTCTCTCTATATAGCCTTGGGCTTTTGTATCTGGTTAAGCCCAACCCTGGGACAGTTTGTTTGTCTTGTTGGACAGTCTTGGACCTCCTCTGAGGTCTCGACCGCATGTAACTGTATTTTTAGTTTTATTAATAGAATTAGTCTTTACTTCGAAAAAAAAAAAAAATTAAAATTAAGTTATAATTTAATTAATTTTTATAGTCTTTTATTTTAGTAATTTCAGATGTATAAAGTAAGTATTTTGATAACTATTATGTATTGATATTTATTAATTTTTGTTAGACATTTAATTTATATGAGTAAGATAATTACTATAAAGTTCCAAACTGAAGTATTTTTGCAAAATTTTAAAATAAAATAAAAAATTCTCAAAAAAAAGAAATGTCAAATGTATAGGTTAATTGGTTTATGTGAGGTTTAGCTTCCCATCAAGCAAATTTAAATTAGGATGGTTGAGAGTAAAAAATAACTATTGGGAATAATCAATATGAACCTTGTAGGATAAATAATATAAAATGTCAATTTTAATTGGTTGTTGATGATCCCTTTTCTATAGGATCCCTTGAAAACATACAGGGTGATCCTGTAGGAAATACAGTGACCCAGAGATCCTACATGAATCAATTTGAAGGTAATTGATGGACTTGTTAGGTCCCTAAAATTCACCTTCTTCATGATCTATCACTACACCTCGTCCACCATCGTCATCCCTACACTCACCATTCAAAAAATCAGTTTCAAGAGTTTTTTTCTAGTCTTAAGAAAAAAAGGAAATAGAGAGGAATAAAGAGCATCACATGAGTATTATTTTCTCTCCACACTCCCACTCCTTTCCATCCATGTCACCATTCTCATAGCCCCAACAAGAAAAATGATTAAAGTGTTCTAAGGGATAAGCAGCTACATGACATCCTGTAGGAAATCTTGTAGTAGCCTATCCCACAGAATACCAATCACACTAACAACAAGTCTTTACCATGATGATCTAGGAGCTCCAAAGCAACAACATGATATCTTCAACCACAGGTACCTACAAAAACAAATAAGCCATTAGCAGACAAAAAGAGGAGGAAGAAGAATGGCATGCAACAAATATACACAACAACACCTATGGTCTTTGACAACTGCAACATAGCATTGGAACCACAGGTAAGTATCTCGCTCACTCTCTCATATGCATCATGTAGTAAGAAAAATGTAAGGGTTACGAGATAGTTGGTTTATAAGTGAAAATATGGCTAGTTAACTTGGCCACCTTCGTTCAGTCAGCACATGCACAACCAATTGTCCTCTCACACATGGCTATAGTCAACTCAAAGATAGAGAAGGAGTAGGACAAGAAGCGGTTAAAACTACAAATCTATAAGGTGGGAGTTAATTACGAGGAGTGGGAAATGATGAGGTGATAGTGGGGACTAACGGTCTAAAAATGGAAAGGTAATTTTGTTTCCAGCACACCACCTCACCCTGAATCACCATAAGAAGAAATAAAACATATTTCCCACACATTCATGCATTTCACCTCATTGAAACTCCCTCACTCAAGTCACTCTCATACCCAGGCAGCCCACCAGAAGAAAAACTCCATTGTTCCACTACACAAGAATTCCTACAGGATTGCACAGGAATTCCTACAGGACTGCATAGGAATTCCTACAGGAGCATGCACAAGAATTCCTACAGGATACATAGAGACTATCTAGAGGATACACAGAGACTATCTATAAGATTGGCAGAGAAGAGTTTAGAAGGGATATAATGGGAGTTGACTATTGCAAACAATCTAAAGAGGTAGTCTCTGTAATTACATCCCTCTTTGTAAGTAAATGAACCATGAATCCTCTAAGTTTGAGGGAATTTAGCAATTGTGTGAAGGGAATCACATATAGAGTCATCTTTGTTTTGGTTCTACATTTGAAAAATTGTTTCAACCCTCTCATTTTCTCCTCAAGCTTCACAAGCAAGATGACAGGAGAGTTTAATAGGAGAGAGCCCACCAACACTATGAGAATCCAACAACACCCGCAAGTGCTTGAAATCTTCACAAGAGATAATTGGATAGGGTTTTTCGAAAAATTTAGAGAGTATGATGATGAGGTGGGTCAAGAATTTTCTCTCTCCCTCACTCCACTCACCAGAATCAATGTCATTGTTTTAATAAGGGGCCTCACTATAGATCTCACCCCTGAGATAATCAACAGTGTCACCACACTGCCCCTAGGAATACCATGTATGAAAGAAGACAAAGGGGATAGAGAGGTTGCCAAAAGTTTTTTTTTTTAGAAGGTGAGGAACCCAATGTGGACAAAAATGGAGTAAGGAGGGAAAATATGCCATATCTATGGAATGGGGTAGGCTACCAACTAATCAAATACATCTCATGTGAGGGTAGGTTTAGTGTCGTCTATGGCTATCATTTCAGGATCCTTGAAGAATTAAGATTTGGAGCAGAAACACCCCCTCACCAAAGGCCCAACATACCATACTTCTTGCTTCAATCACTCATAGACTCAACCATCAAAGTGAAGGAGGGAAATTACCAACAGTTAGCTCACCATGGGTTGATTAGGATCCTCATAGAAGATGCCCTCTAGAACCTCAGAACTCCTATAACATGGTAAGTTTTCAGAGACATGCCAGTAGAGGATGACATCAAAGCTCTCACTTATGATGTTAGTCCTACTGTCAGTGAAGAGGAAGTAAAACAGAAAGAGGAAGATACAGAAGGAGATAAGAATGACATGGATGAAGAAGGAGTTGACACAAAGGAAAATGATGAAGATGAAGAAGAAGAAGGAAAAGAGAAGGAGGATGATGAAGAAATAGAGGAGGAAATTAAGGAGGAAACTGATAGAGATGATGAAGATCTAAAAGAAGAAGAAGACATGAAGGACATAGAGGAAGAAGGAAATGGGAAAGAGGGGACATAAAACAAGGAGGAGTCACCTAGGGTGTCTCTAGAAGCTATTGAGAGAGAGGCAATAGCTTCCCTCACTGCTCTTAGCATCCCAATCAAGCAAAAAGGTAAAAGGCAGAGGCAAACACCATTATATTTCAGGACAGGAAAGAGCACAAGAATAAGACAGGGTAAGCCACAAAAATCATCCAAAATTCCTATTGTGATTGAGGACTCCCCTACAAAAAAAGACAAAATGCCTTCCCCTAGGTCCCCTGTCACCTATGTGAGGAGGCCTACTACTAGATCAACTTCCTCCAAGGGAAAGGAAAACTTACAGGACACACAACAAAATCTACAGGAAGCAAAAATAGTCCTACAGGATACTCTGTTGAATCTACACGAGTCATAGAAATATGAAAGGAAAGTATGGGAGTAGCAAGAAACTAATGGGGAGGACCTAGAGACAAAAGAACCCAGCCCCCAACCTAACTTGGACTCATATTAATGGTTTATTGAAGGAGGTAGGGTCATACCTCAGAAATATGCCATCCCATTGTTCTTCAAGCTTGAGAAGGAGAGGGCCAGAATTCACTAATGGATGTAGATCACCAAATAAAAGGGGGTGGAAGACATTGGGCCCATGGAAGAGAAACTCAAGAAAATGGGTAGAGAGCTAAGTGGCTTGAGGGACATAGAAGCTATAATGAGAAATCAACTCGAGACAGAAAATGCCTGGCTAAGGGGAAAACTGTAGGAAAGAGAGAACCAATTGGCATGTATGGTCAGTCTCTCCTTAGAAGATATCCAGTGTAGGATTCTAGCTAAATCCTATGCTCTCTACCTCAAAGAGCAATGGCTGCAGTTTCAGATTAAGACCCTAGCACAAAGAGGAACCATGTTATTTCAGGACTACAGGTAGTTCATTGGTCTTTGTGATCAAAGTACACTAGAAGATAGGGCCAAAATGGCTGAGTTTTAATTGCACAATATGGTTCTCACAGACATGAATGTATGGGACCTTAATGCTAAGCTAGGATATCTACAATTAATGGCTTTGACATCATGGATGAACCATGAGAAGTCAAGAGCTACAGAGTTGAAAAGGATATTGGCAAAAGAGAAAATTGAACCTCTTCTAAGCCGGCACCTAGATATCTTGCTGCCTAAGGGCAAGCAATTTCACATTTTGAAGACATGTTCAGCTTGCTAGGAGATGATAGTATACATGCTTGCTTGAGGAGATGGAACACCCTACCATACAACTTAAAGATAAGAGAATTTCACTCTCCTCATAGGTTGAGAGAGGCACTCAATAGGACACCTATGTATAAGCAATCTATGAAAAGGTTGAAGGTCAATTGGACAGGCCTAAAACTTAGTCCACCACTACTCTTAGGGATGCTAGAAGGGAGAAAAGAAGAAGAAGAAAAGAGGTAGTGGGAAGAAGTAGAAAAGAAAGCAGGTTTCTATGAACAAGAAGAGTAGAATACATCAGAGGCATGGGATTTCAGAGAGGCCACCAAAGCCATGAAGGATATGGATATTGACTAGGTTGCTCAGAGGATGAAAAACACTTTCAATATCAGGGTGATGATGAGCCTCATCATTAGGTAATTAAATGGGACCTAATTCACCTCCCACCTAAGTCAAACCAACTATTCTCATAAATTATTACATGTTTTTTATTATATTTTGTTTATGAGGTGAGTTAGAGTTAGATATTATGCTTTGTGGTCTAAGATGGATTTAATGAAGAATTAAACGATAAAATCAAGGAATTTTGGCAAAGGCACAGGTCAAATGTCGAATGGGACAAGGGAGAGGGATTATAGGAGGTAGATCCTCCTCATTTAGTACCCCTCCATTCGAATATTCCTCCATCATCTCGAAATGTGAACAACCAAATTATGAGGACTAGAAGGCAGCCGAGCAAGTGAGAGACAAAGCATCAATTTATCTTGAGTTTGTGAGCCGAGCCTCCCTAATTTTAAGGAAGTTGTTGGGGAGTCCAGATGTATAAGTAGAGAGGCCTAGGACGTCAGTAGGATTTAGATTTTTTATTGTAAAACTCTACTCTATTTTTCTGTTACAAAACTTGTGAAAATTCTTTTTGATGTGATTTGATATTTTGGTAATAAGCATGAGTTTTGTTTTAAGCTAGCATTGAGTTAGCTTAGAGGGTTGAAGCTCTTGGGTTAGGGCCCAACCCTAGTATCCAAGGCTCCTCTTGATTGTACATGTATGTTTAGTATAGATTCATAGCTTAATTGTTATTTTGCTTATTAGATGCATTTCCATTACAAGTAGTGTAGATTAGATTGGTTGTGTGATAGTTTGCTTCCATTTGTGCCTTATTGTATGTAGCAGGATAGAAAGGAGAAAAAGGATCACCACAAGGTTGTTAGCATGTGTCTCAGCCTCACTCCATCCCTCTAGGACTATGACTTCAGTAAGGGACCCTTAAGCGGGCGCAAAAACACAAATTTCTAGTTCTTTTATGAGATTTGGAGTTTGTTGTGTTTAATTTAATATTTGGTTAATGTTGTAAGGTAGATTCCATTGTCATATTTTCCATCTCAATTTCTGTAATATATCTCCCTCATGCTTTCATTCCCTTCAACAATTTTCTTCATGCATAATATAGGCAGTTGATTCATTCGTTCTGCTTTTCTAGTTTATGAAAATGTATCTTGTTGCATAAATTTTTGGAAGACATATGTTTTATGCAGAGCAAGTGCTTCAGGAGGAGACCAAGACTTCATAGCCAACAACCACGATCCACTTCATCCACCTTATCCATCCATTGTTTTCACCATCACCCTCACTAGTTTTCCATCATTTTTCATTGAAATTCTCCCAAGGACATTGAGTGAATCTATCCAACTATCATATTAGATATTGACTCCTGAGTGATCCTAGACAGTCTAACCATCCATTCCATCAATCACACACCTTTCATATGCCTCCCATCACCTCCAACACCTCACATCTAGCTCTCATCTATATCCTTTAGGTTTCCTCTAATTCCTACAAGATCATCCTGTAGGTTTCTAGTACATCTTGTAGGATTTCCTAAAACATCCTGTTTTGAGGCCGAATTGGTGGAAAACCTATACGACGTGACAAAACACCTCCTAGGAACCCTCCACACCATCGAACAACTCAATAAAATTTCTAGCCATCCTCAAATGCTCTTAATCCACCCGTCACATCCACAATAACAATTAGTTTGCATACTTGATTTTTCATAGAAAGACAAAAAAAGTGAAAATAGATTTAGTTTAGTTTCTTTAACTACACATTAGTCTTGTTTTATGCCTCTTACTTTTGCAAATTAGAGAGTAGCATTTTTTTATGTGGCTTTAGCATTTTTGATTAGCATAGCTTCTTAAATGGTTAATTAGGGTATGGTGTGGTTTAGCATTATATGTTGGCCTTCTCCATTATTGTAGTACAGTAATTCTCTTAGATTAGATTTACCTTACTTCCATCAAAGAATAAAGCTTCTTATGACTCCATAGAAGTCTGGCTTAGAACCCCAGTGGTCTCTCGCCAGCTGAACAGTGACAATAAGTAGAACCATTACTTTTTACTTGTGGATACATCACTATCACGTCCAAGTTTGTACGAATCTTGGGTTGATATGTAAAGCTGGTAGCCCAGGAATTGCAACATCCTTGCTGCAATACCAACACTCATCAATGCTTCAATCATTAGAAATATTAAGGATTGGACTCGATTTATTGAACAATCTTTCTTTTTGGAGCACTATAATTTTTGAGCTGGAGGATCAATAATAAAAGACTGTTTGCAAGATACTTGATATTTTTTTAACTTGGTGATGCCTTCTTTCTGTGTCAAATATATTCTTTTATTATTCATTATGCATCATTAAATCTTATTGTAAAACATAAATTCTCAAATAAGATATGATGTTGGAGCACCTTACTTCTATCCATGTTTACAATCTAAATGTTTTCCTCTCATGTATGATTAAGAAATACTTAATTGGTTTTTAATCATTACTAATTTTACTATTCTATCATCTCATTTTCCATTCTTCTTTTAGATCCAATAAAGATAGTTAGCTTTCCTTGCAAATGCTCTAGAAAAGTTGATGTTACCACCTGACCTTTGACTCCATTGCCCAATGGAAAAGATCTAAGTCTGACTTGCCCCAACCAAATAACCAAACAATCAATAAAATAAGGAATAAAACCCTTATACCATTGTAGGTAGCTTAATACATGAAAACAATGTTAATAAAGATAAACCTAAAAATATATATAGAGAGCCCTCCCTTAGTCTAGGAGGGCTAGATCCTAGACTCCTAAGTGGTTTGATGTGTCCTTTATCATTTTGTCTTGCCAATCTTAAAAATCATAGAGAGATAAAACAATGCATGTTTCTATATTAAGTGTCAATTGTATTTAGACAAAGTCCAAATGGAAGGGCCAACAAGGAGAGTTTGAGGGTTCGACAATGGATCTTGGGTGAAAATCTAACCATATTTGTGAGACCACAACATTTTCCATGTTTCGTGTCCTCCTTGGATCCATCTCCACCACATTTTGTCACCTAGAGGCTTGGATAAGGTCTTTGGGTTAGTCAACTCAAGACTCTCATGATTTTTAGGCTTGCAGAGCTTATCCCAAGCAACCAAGGACCATTTTCTACCCATCTGAATGCCCGACTAGAGAAATTTGCAGAACTTAGCAACCAAATATTTGTAGACACTCTTAGGCACACAGAGTGTCAAGATTTGGTAAATGAGAACATCTAACAATTAACTTTGAAACGGGAACTATAAACTCAAAATGGGAACTCTAGCCAAAAACCCCAAAAAACATGAAAAACAATGCTAAAAATGAAAAATGTGTATACTAGAACGATGTTTTTTTTAGGGTCAATTTTCAACATGTTTTAAAAATGGCAATGAAAACCAAATTTTTGTGCACAAATTGTGAAACAAAACCCTTAAAACAAAAAGTGTTTATACTAGAACAATGGTTTTTCTTTAGGGTCAATTTGCAACATTTTAAAAAAATGGCAGTAAAACCAAATTTTTATGTGCAAAAAACAATTGTTTTTTAGGGAAAAAAGACGCTAATGTCTTTGGTAGAATAATATTTTTCTTTCCTATATATAATTTGAACATGTTTTAGTAATTACAATAAATATAAAATAATGGGATCTTAAACAAATTAAAATTCTATTAGTTTTTATCCATGTTGTTAAACATATAATAACATGACACTAAAGATTGCTAAAATTTTAATTGTTTTTAACCATAACATTAAAGCTACAAAACAATTTGGAAAATTTTCAACCATAAAATTAAAAAACCATAACATTATGAACAAATTACATGACTAAATTAATCAAAATGTCATTATTTGTAGATTGAATGGAACATACATTATATCTCTAAGTTATTGTTGCATTGTAGATATTCTAAACAATAAAAATCATCATAATTAAAACATATAATCCAACAGATATAACTTCTGATTTAACACCATAAGGAAATCAAATTTTTATTTCAAGATACGATGCAAACATGAGTTATATAAACTATCTTAGATAATTATTCAAAATCACTCATATTTTCTTGCACACCATCAGAATTCACATCTTTAGTTGAAATAATAGATGCAGATGAAGATGTTCCATATTCTTCTCTTTCATCAACTAGTGGCTCATATGAGTCCACATGCATGCCCACCATTTTAGGTTTCAAAATTCTTCTGGATCTATAACTAGTTTCATCAGGCTCCCATCTCAACATTGTTCCTTTTGGTAACAAGCTTTTCAGAATCTCTATTATCTTGAATCAAAGAGTTCCTCTCTTTGTTAAATTGAAGTCATAAACAGGTATGTCAAAATCCTCCAATTTTAAAGGGTGTTTGTGGCAACAATTTATATTTGTACCTTTTCTTTTTACCTTCCCTCCAAATTATTTATCAACTACCATCTCTGCCTTATACACACCATTGAATGGGTGTGTATTTATGGCATAACAATGTACTTCAACACTTGTAACATCTTCATTTTCTGTAATGACTTTTATAACCTTAACAACCGAGAATGGATAGCCATTGGGATCTCCATATACGAGCATTGTGATCATATAACCCTTCTTAATATCCTATACTCAACCCTTGTAAAGGTCTTCCATGGCTTCACGTTGTTCATGAGATCTTGTAGAACCAATATAGATCTCTCTTTCTTTGCCTGTGAAGGATTAATAATACATTAAGATTGTTGATGTTTAATAATGTTTCTTTCCTCATGTTCATTTAACACATTTTGTGGCCAAATAAATGGATTTTTCAAAGGTATATTTTCATTTGTTGTTCTTGAAATGATATCACTTTGATTATTGAAAAAATACTCCCACCAAACCGAATCAGCAATATCAAAGTACTCATATGTATATCTAATACATTTTTTAATTTCTTTTAGGTGATAAGAATAATTTATCTCTCTATTCTATTTGTGTGCATTATGAACTTCGTCAATTGATTGTAATACCAATATATTTTATGCAAATATTGGGTGATTTGGAATGAACTTAAAAAATTACAAACCTAATGACGGTGCTCATTCTGCAGTAGTTGAATAATTCTTGCCCCATATTAGTGTTTTCCCATCAATTTTTTTTTAATACAAAATTGATGTTAGAAGCTAAGGTCATTAATTTGTCGAATGCATTTGTCCTCACCATGCGATCTAAGAATAAATCTTTGCATGTCAACAATTTCTTCCAACACATCAAAAGTAGGCTCTAACATGTATGATTTCTTAATACATTTAGTTAATGATGGCAAGCTCCCAACTTCCTTCCTCCTCAATGTGACTGAAAAATGACTGAAAATCTAATCAATATGATCATGAGTGTGCCCAAAAAGATGAAAACCAACATTTAACTTCTGCAAAATTCTCAATTCAAAAAGCATGTTTGCATATCCAAAAACAATCTGATTTTTGTTTTCACAGCAACTGTTGTCCAATTATAGATACAAAACTTCAGGAAGATTACTAGACCAATGAGAAAGCACATCATGAATTATGGTTATTGTCAGATTTCATAATTATGAATATTTGGATCTGTGAAGTACATGTTTGGAAACATTTTCCCATTGAAGACCATACAACCGACCAAGTAATACTGAATAAAATTTTCCTCCTATAAATTTTTGGGTGTGCGAACAAAATGTGGTAAAAGTGTTTTCTTTTGGTCCATACCATCAATTATCAAACCCAAATATTTATTCAGATTATCATAACACTTCTTTTGATGCTTGTACAACATTTTCCTTTCACTCGTTTGTTGTGCACGATGCTCCTGGAGTTCTTTGACAAAGGAATCTACACAACATAAAAGAAAGTTATTAAGAAATAAGTTTTCATAGTTGATCACTATACAATTTTAAAATTTAAAGTTATGAATTCTTACCTCATTCTGACCCTTCACATTTATCCCTTTTTTATTAAGATAAGCACATGTACTGCAAATCCTCATCCTTGTCTTCCTAGGAACACAAACATTGTTGAATTCTTTCTTCCATACCTTCATGAAACAATGATATGTAATAAATTGACCATGTCCCTTAGCACCTTCTGCATATTCTTTGTATAAGTTGTAGATTTTTGGTATTGAGAAATTATCTAGAATATGTATCGTCTCTCTATTTGGCATACACTCTCCATTCTTCTAAAAGAAATCTTTTATTGATGACATTGCAATATTTGATAATGGCCCAAACTGTCATTTATGATGTACTTATGAATAAAATGTGGGATCCTTTTCCAAATTTTCTTATATTCTTGATAGACAAAAGTTACCCATTGAATGAAACATTTTGAAAGCCTTTCTATAGATAAATAAAGCCCCAATATAATAATCGTAACCTGACAATGTAGATTGCAGGCACCCCACTAAATATGAATTTTGCATGCTTTTATTCATTGACAAATATCTCTTCCTTTTCTCTAATCCAAACTTGAAATCCATATGTTTCAAGCAATGTTTTTGACAACATTTGCTTGAAATGAGAGTGTTGATAGAACTTCTTCTTGTCATATATCCTGCTCTACCCCTTGTATAACTAGAACATCTTGGATTGATATGAAAAGGTTTGCTCCTACTCCTCAATACAATATTTCCTAGAAACATCATCATTTGTATAAGTATTTTCATCATCTTTTGGAGTAATGTTATCCTCACTATGATCATGTGTGCTTTTGAAATACTCACTTGGAGGATATTCTTCATCTTTCCCTTCTTTAGTGCTACTTTCATCATCCTTGGAATTAGGACTAAATGGAAAATTGACTGGATGTTTACTTGATATTCTTCATCATGTGCATTGTGAGTGCTTCTCTCATAGTCCATAGGATTAGGACTATGTTGAAAATGTGACCCTTTACTTATTGAAAATTCTTCATCCTGCCCTTCGTCACTGCTGATCTCATAGTCCTTAGGATTGGGACTAAGTGCTTCATCCTATCCTTCATCACTACTACTCTCATAGTCCTTACGATTAGCACTAAGTGGAAACCGTGACTCTTTATTTATTTGAAAACCTTCATCGTGCTCTTCATCATTGTTTCTCTCATAATCCATAATATTATGACTAAGTCGACCCCGTGACAATCTATTCATTTGAAATGATTCATCATGTTCTTCATGACTATTTTTCTCATAGTCCATAGGATTAGGACTAAGTGGACACTGTGACACTCTATTCATTTGAAATTCGTCATCATGTTCTTCATCACTGCTACTCTCATAGTCCATAGGGTAAGGACTAAGTGGACAGTGTGAAACTCTGTTCATTTGAAATTCTTCATCGTGCTCTTCATCACTGCTACTCTCATAGTCCATAGGATTAGGACTAAGTGGACACCATAACACTCCATTCTTTTGAAATTATTCATCATGCTCTTCATCACCGCTGCTCTCATAGTCCATCGGATTAGGACTAGGTGGACACCGTGACACTACATTCTTTTGAAATTATTTATCATGCTCTTCATCACTGCTACACTCATATTCCATAGGATTAGGACTAAGTGGACACTGTGGTACTCTATTCATTTGAAATTATTCATCATACTCTTCATCACTACTTCTCTCATAGTCCATAGGATTAGGACTAAGTGGAAATCATGACTCATTATTTATTTGAAAATCTTCATCATGCTCTTCACCACTACTGCTCTCATAGTCCATAGGATTAGGACTAAGTGGAAACTGTGACTCTTTATTTATTTGAAATTCTTCATCCTATCTTTCATCAGTGCTTCTCTCGTAGTTCTTAGGATTAAGACTAAGTGGAAGATTTAAATCTCTACTAACAATGGAAGAATTAATGTTATATGCATCCATATGAATAGAGTTGTTACACGACGAAGATGTTGATGCTTCACAAAGCGAAACTTCGCTATCAGAAGAATCCATGCCTTTCAAACAGAAGATGTTAAATGATAAAAATGCACTCTCTCCTAATGATACTATATAGCTTAAAGAATGAAAATTTCCCTCCAAAGTTTCCCTGCAAAAAATTTTGCCAAAATATTTTCCTCCAAAAATTTCATTTCATGTGTTTCCTCCATAGTTGTTTTCTACAATTTATTTAAAAAAATTAATTTAAAATTTTCTTTTCAATTAAATATTTTAAATTTAGTATTTAAATTAAGATTGTAAATTTAAATCTTTTACTTAATTTATTTTTTTACTTAAACTATGTAATATTTACTAGAGAATTCAATTCTTTTTTAAAATTTTATTATATCCTCTAAAACAAATTAATCCCAAATTTACCATGTTGTAAAACAATTCCGTAATGTTTGCTATATCATACTTTACTATGTTAAAGTATTTACAAAAACAAGTTAATCCCACATTCACCATGTAGTAAAATAATTCCATAATGTTCGTTTTATCATAGTTCCCTATATTGCCATAACAAAATTTACATGTTAAATTTTTTTATAAAAAAAAATTAGTCCCACATTATCCGTGTGGTAAAACAATTCCGTAATTTCCTCTATAACATAAATTGCATTATCACTATTCCTAAGATCACATAAAAAAATTTCTAGGTTCGTTAAAAGACTTGGAGCAAATTTGTATAGCAACTACATTGCTATCAACAACATATTTAATGGCATATTATGGCATTTGAAATGTTAGTTCTTCTTTTGTCATGTGTGAGTTTTAAAATTCAATATGTTTAATGATGTTTTTTTAGAAATAAAAGATTTAAATGATTCATATTTACCCACTACGTCTGCAGTGGGTGTGGTGGGCCCGGTCATGCTCCCTGGTGGCTCAGGTGGTGGGAAATTGGGCCGCCAGGGTGGGGTGGGGTGTCGAGAGTCAGCCCAGGTCGCAGGCCAATTTTCCAGGGTGGGGCGATAGGGGTTGTATTTTTTATTTTTTATTATTTGTTATATTTTACAAAATTAATTATTATTTATCATTTTGTTTGTTAATTTAAGCTAATTGTTTTCGTAATTTACTGATTTATATATATGTGTTTTTTTGCAGGAAAATGGTGTCAAAGAAGATTTCTGTGAATCATTTTGGATCAATGACTACTAAAATTAAAGGTGGGTCCTCAAAAATAACTGTTGAATGAACCAAACTTGAGCTAATAGTTACAAAGATTTCAAATTCATCAAACAATAAGAAGATGATTTCATACTAGAAGAAATCAGAAGAAGTGAGACTTCCAGAAAATATATGTTATGTGAAAGAAAGAGAAGGCGAAGATGTGCATATATATCTATATGTTGATATCACAAACGATAGTGGAATTTATGAGGTGTTGGAAAAGGTCATAGACATGTGTTTAGTGCCGAACATTGAATTTGTTTATATAGTTACAAAACTGCCAAAGTCACATGACAAGATTAAATATCAGTTATTATTTTAATTGTATGACATGAGAGAAGTATCTAAAAGTTTGTGTAGACAAATAGAGAATGAGGCTACATAAGATATCATAAGTATTGTTATTTATTTTTGTGTTTTTCATTATTGTAATTGTCTCATTATATTTTTTTGACTTAGTTTTTATTGACATATGATATTTTGTTCGACATAATTTTGTTGAAAGTCTTTCAATTATGTTGGGAGGCATTCATGTCAAGATATTGTGAATTTTGTCACTAATTTCTACTCAGGGTCAGAAGAAGATATTGCAAACAATCTAAAAAGTAGTAATTCATGATGATAGAAAACTACATCCAAAGGATTAGAAAAAAATGCCTCTAGTGGATAAATTTAGAAAAGCTAGACAAGTTACTTTTGAAGGTGAGGAGGTTGAAATTGACAATGAAAAATATGTTTTCATTACTAAGGATGGCATTAGAACTAATGTCAGAAAGGAGAAAAACCATAAAGGAGAAAAGGTATCAATGGCCAGGAATGTCTTTATTCTAGTTAATGATGAGAAAGTTAGGAGGAAGAAAAGTAAAGTTGAACATTCTCAAGTAGTCATTACCAATAGTGAAGATCATAGTGAAACTTCAAAAGAAAGCAAGGAAATAATTACACCATGAGATGATTTAGGAGATGGCATTATTAAAACAAAATAAAATGCCATTCGACAGAACTTGACAAAGAGAAAAGTAATTGAGGGTGGTCGCACATTTCAGCTTAATGTAAGACAAATCTATAAGGCAAGTGAAGGACAATGTAAATATCAAATTAGAAAGACACACCACCTACATGTTCGCAACTTGAAGGCATTGATGAGGTATAATCCATATGCTAATGTGGTTAATTATGTGCTTCTTGTTGATTCACTTCAAGTTCCCAACATTGAAGCATTCAATAAGTCAAAATGTTTTGAATACAATTATTATGTGCTTGGGGGGAACCATTCTGTAGAAGCTCAAAGACAATTGGTGGAGGAATATCCCAATAACCCTCTTTTTGAAACAATGAAATGTATCATTTATGATGGTTTATTAGATACAGAAGCAAAGTTAGTGGAATGGGATCATAATTCAGATAATGACTATAGGATGTCTATGACTTTCATCCAACGGGTTAGATTTATTGATAATGAATTTGAAGAAAAATGTGGTGGGGATAAGATAAATGTTACTATAGATTTCCAAAAGAAATGTTGTATGGAAATAGGCTATCAAATTGAGGAGAAAATCAATTCAAAAGGTGGCAAAGTAAATACTGATATATTCTGAGGTATTGATAACATTTTCCAGTTGGCATTTAGAAGTAGAGATATATGGGAATCGATTAATGAGATTTTTAGAATGTGGGAGAACATTGGCATTAAAAATGAGAGGGCCAACAGTTCTAGACCATTGATATGTAGCAACAGTAAATCAGGTTCTGAAATGAAGCACCTTCCAAAAGATATGACTATCACACCTTGGAGAGAATTGTAATGAGTGAAGGATGAAAAACTTGTTAAAGAAATATTATCTCGTGTGAGGTCATGGGAACTATCATTCAATGAAATGTGTGAGGAATTTCAAAAGTAGGTTTGTTGAATTATTTTTACTTATTTATAGACTATAATTTTCTTTTAAATATAACATATTGTTCTTGGTAGTGTCTATTATACATATCATTATATTAACTTTTTTTACTTTATCTACTTAGTGACAAAGTTTACATGAAAATATGAGTACAAATGGTTAAATTGTTGAATGAAGATAGTTGGGATGATGTTGTATGGAAATATCCATATTCAAGTTCTACAACATCACTATTTTTTTTTTATCTTGCGTTTAAAAAGGTATGTTTATTTATACATTCATTTTTCTTCACGAGTATACTATTTTCATTTTATAACTTATAGATATATTTTTTTATTTTATTAAAGATGAGGAAGGATGCAAATGGAGCACCAGATAGTTTTAGAACCTTTATTGAAAAAATTAAGATTGAAAGACTGAAGAAGTAGCGTCTTAGGAATGTTGAACTTCATCCAACTCTTAATCAGTTAATTTGAAATGGGCTTGACACTATTCAATATCAAGTAATACAAAGCGACTGTGAAGACATTGCTAAACTCATACCTAAAAGGGATTATGCCCTAATTGTTGCCAACATTTCCCATGGTTTCAATATCCCAAACATTGACTATGATAGTGACCCTTATACCTATCAAACTCTTAGTAAAGTAGTTGCGGGGTTTGTAGAAGTCACATTATCACCATTATGGAGATTTATGACATTTCATTCATACAAACAATTGGAAATGTTATTGTCAAACTTCAAGGAGAAAACAAACTCAAGGATGCAACGTACATTGTAAGACATTGAAAATGTATGTTTGATTAATGTTAAAAAATTCCTTTATGCACGACTTAATTGAACTTTTACTATTTCATGTTACATGAAAAAGTCAAATATTTTTAACCACGAACATCAACCATTTATAAATTATTATGATTTCGTCCATATTGATAGTTGGGCAAAAGATGATAGCTATATATCTATGCTTTTTAATAATGTAGATGGAAAGAGTCATACCCAAGTATTGCCTTATGATGTTGTTGTGAAATAACCAACATATGAAGACAAATAAGCAAAATGAGAGATAGTTAACATTTAGCAAAAACCATAGTTATTGATTAACTATCGTATAGACATATGTTCAAATTAAGGAGATTGGGTTCTAGATTTATTTTCTGGCTCAGGTAAGTTTTATTATATGGAATTGAATTTCAATATCTTCTTTCTTAATTTATATGTCATTATACTAATTTACTTCATTATTTATTTTTTGCTTTATAATTAGGTACAACACTAACATGTTTCCTATAAAATGGAAGAAATTGCATTCCCATTGAAAAAGATCCGGTACATTGCAATTTTATTTAACAAATAATTAATACTCTTCAATTTCATCTAGACGCAATGCAAGAAATTGGTTTGAAGAAAGGGATTTTAGTTAATCATGAGTGGAAAAAAACACAAAGGAACCTCAACCACCATTACATGGAATGATTGGAAAGGAAGACATTGGGATATTTGTGGACATCAAAGATCCATTAGAAGAGGAAAATGAGCAGAATGAAGCAGAAAATACTGTGGAAGAAGACCATGATGAAACTCTAGAGGATGAAGAGGTTGGATTACATGATATTGTTGATTAAATTTAAGTTATGTTTGGAAATCAAGTTCATTTTTTGTAACTATTAATTAGTTATACTTGTAATGTTTTGACTTTGACATTTTATGAGAAGAATAAGCATTCAATTAATGTTGTTATGCATTCAATATTTGTACCATGTGATTTTCGCATTAATGTTTATGTGAATCATTATTTTTTGAAAAAAAAAGTGTTTATTATTATTTTTGACATGAAATTCATAAAAGAAAACTATTATTTAAGAATTTTTTGTTAAATTTTTCTTATAAAAATTGTGATTTGACATGTCATTTCTAGCAAAAAATTATCAGAATGTGTAATTTGTTAGTTATGTTTTTTGTTGAAAATGGTTATTTTTATGTCAATTGTTAAAAATTATTGTTTTCTAGAGACAATTATTTGATGTCCATTGAGAAATTAATTAACAAAATATAAATATGTAGAGTATTGAAACTTTAAAATATTGACCTTCTTCTTTAAATATGCAAAACAATCAAAATCTCACTAAAAAAAAATTAAAATAAAAACAAGAAAATATGAAGAAGAATATTATTTCAAAAATGGTTAAATTTATAAAATAATTATTCACATTTCATACATTCGAAAATTTAAAGTAAAAAAATAGGTCTTTTAAAAAAAAGGGCTTGATGCAAAATCAACACTTTCTAAAATCACCATGCAAATCACTAATATTCTAAAAAGTAATGTACATAAAAAATTTAAAGTGCCAAAAACTATGGTAAAAAACAAAATGTGTATTTTGCATCACCACTTTTCAAAATCGGGTCACTTTTTTTACTGCCTCTACGAAATGGGTAATAGTATCAGTTCTTGTTTCAAAGTTTACATTGTTAGCTTGCAGAACTGACTTCAGGAGAGTAAGTCTACTTACAAAATTTAGGATTATGAAAGTCTAGCTAGAAATTTTATTGTCTCTGTGGTCCAGAAGATATCCGAAACAAGAATACCTTAATGAATTTGGGACCAAGCTGATACCCAGATAAGTACCTGGTAACAAGCTAATTCAGAATCCAAGAGACATTTCTAGATGTCTTTGCACACTAGTATGGGTATTGAAAAAGAAAATATCATACTTTTCCCCATTAACGATGGTTATTGACGCTTACTGGAAAACTTCTAGAATTTATCTAATTTGTGAGACTTATTGGAGTGTATGCTTGCCAAAAAGCATATTTTCATCAACAATCTTTTGATGCAACACAGTAGGGGTCACCGGGATGATTCTCATTCCTTGAATGAGACGAGACTTAGAGGCTGATTTGATTAATATCCCCAAACCTTCTTTTGCAATAATATATAGGAAAGTAGAGAATGAATCTCCGTGTCTCTGCCCCCTCGACCCCCTAAAAGGGCGAGAGGGACATTGATTGACAATAATAGAGTAGAAGGGGGTTTCTATCATAGATTTTACCCAAGAAATCCAAGAAGGAGAAAACCCAAAAGCTTCAAGCATTAAAAGAAGATAATTCAATATCATACAATCATATGCTTTAGACATATCTCATGTGATGAGCATACCTGGGGATTTGGAGTCATGCAAAGAGTGCACCATTTTCTGAGCCATAATGATATTTTCCATGATCTGCCTTCTTTCAACAAAAACATTATGCTTAGGGATCACGATGTACTTCATTAAGGTTTTGAGTCGACAAACCATGATGCCTGAAACTATCTTGTAAATTACATTACATAAGGCTATGGGTCTGAAACCATCCAGGTTCGTCGTTGCACCTTTATTTGGAATAAGAGTTAAGAAAGTGGCAACATTTATACCCGAATATATTCTCTAACATCATTGAGCTTCTTCGACTAGTTCATGTATTTCATGGGCCATAAAGGAGCAACCATATTTGAAGAATTATGAGGTAAAACCATCTGACCTAGGGTCCTTATTGTAGGGAAGATCATGAACAACTTCTTCAACTTCCTCTTAAGATATCTGCCACGATAGAGCCTCATTTTTCTCTTCGGATACCAATTGAGGGATACATTATCTGATTCTCTGGCTTGCCTCCCTTCCATCCACCTTAGGTTTTGTGAGCAAGGTTTAGAAGTGGGTGATCAATGCATCTTTGATTTCCTCATGTTGAACCAACCTCTAACTGTCGTGCCCATTGAGCGAGAAAATTAATTTCACCTACCTATGTTTTATCATTGTTTGATTAAAGAACTTAGTGTTAGGCTCCCCTTCTTTGAGCCATTGAGCTCTTGAATTTTGTTTCCATAAAATCTCCTCTTGCCTCCTTCTTTGTGCTAGGGTAATTAGAACATATACCTTCCAGATCTCAAATTCATATATCCTTCCTTCAAGAATAATATTTTGTTGAATTACCTTCACGTCCTTAAGGGCTCATTTATCCTTATGAATATTTCCAAATTCAGAGATCTTCCATTCTTTGATCCATTTTTTGAGCTCCTTCAACTTGAGTTGGAAAGTTTCCATGTGATTATGCCCTATCACCATGATCACCTTCCACCAACCCTCTAATTTATTGATAAAGGTTGGGCACTCTAACCAGAATGACTCGAAACAGAAAGGCCTATTTCTTGGGGGTATTTGCAAATCAATCTCTAGTAGAATGGGCTAGTGGTCAGATACTAGGCAAGGAAGAATAGAAGCTTGAAGATATAAATCTTGTTGAATAATATTATCAGAGATTAGGAATTGGTCAAACCTCAAGGAAATTTGATGTTTAACCCCTTGTTGTAGCAGTTGCAACACCCTCCAAAATTTTGGCCACGTCAAATTCCAGAGTTTCCTTTGAGAGTTTTACTTGATGTTTGCACACACTCGAGTTCACCCCACAAACTTGTGTGAATATTTGCACCCACCTTGCTTGATTGCTCAACGGACTACTTTTGTATGTTAGTATCAATGTCTCAGTTGCGACCATGTTCTGGTCATGCAGAAGGCGTTCACTTAATGTGCATGTGCTTTGTTCGGTAGGTAAACATCCGTTGAATTCACACACGAAGTCATATGCAATACCACACAAGTGTTGGCGTAGTCTCCCATCGATCAATCGCAAGCGTCGCACTTATCGCTTGCACCGATGATCAATCATGTTGAGTATGTGTCTTAATCTTTTGAGTCATCTTGTCGTCAAGTCATGTGAGTGTGTCTATGCAAGGTCACGTATGCACCATTTGACTCACTCACACACTTAGTCATGTTTCCTGAAATTCTAATGACTAGATCACCCTCTCACGGTCGGACCATGACCATGTCATCGACTTGATTGACTATCACCAGAACAATGTAGAGGCACCCAACAAGCCATTTCAAGCTCTGTTGCTCACAAGCTCATCAATCAACCCTCTTGTTGGTCAACCAGAGATTTTGAACGAGTGGTCAACCTGGGATTGACTCCCCTAAAAAATTGCATAGAGGCTATAGACCATGCCTGTTACACTGAAATTTGTCACCATGACTATCTACAGTTAATATGGCTCCATCAATAGTCATATTATCCTCCTTGTCAAGCCTTATACCTCTACTCTTCATGTCAAACTTCAAAAAGAGAGAAAGTCATTAAAAAACATGTTTATCTCTGGGTACGCAAGTTCTTTCTACCTTGCCTGCGTGTACGCATCCCAAGCTCATTGTACCTGCGTACTTGTACGCTCTGTAAGTCAAGGGATGGGTGCGTACCCTTGTAAAGATCAAAAGGCGCGAGTTTCATCTTAAAAAATTTACTTGTGGTCACTTCTAGAGCCTTCTAGAAGAGTGTTTGACGTGTATTGAGCGCCT